>JACEFZ010021329.1:72500-311382 GCA_014155875.1 Cepaea nemoralis
TTTATAAAGTAAGTAGACCCACAAATCATGTTTTATGTGGATGTCTAGATTTGTTTTAGTATGTGCTATTAAATTTACCTTCCATTTTTACGTATACTGTGTAGGGGTGGGGTGATTTTTAGATAGGAAATATGAAAGGGGGGGAGGAATGACGTTCTGAAAATACGGTGAAGGGGGGCACGGGCCGGAAAAGGTTGAGAACCACTGTTATAGACGGACAGGCAATCGGTGGATGATATGAACAGTATCACACCTGACGGCTTTACTTCTCAAGATATATCTTGGTACCTCTTTTAAGCTGGGTCGATTTGGGAGCCCACGTCAGTTTTAAAAATCGTATTGCGCCATGCTGCGGATCGAACCCATCACCACGGTGCCGATAGACGAGCAATTAGCCACTAGCGCCCCATACCCCTACCCTTCCCACATACACATGTACGTCATGTAAATACTCTACACCCATGCTACACCTTGGTTGAACATCCAGAGCACTCCTGGCAGGAACAACTTATGCCACTGAGATGAGTTGAGTCACGAACAGACATCATTGCACTGGGTGATGTCCCACAAGCGCTCAGTCGTCATCTTCAACAGACAGCTTAGAGTTCCAATACTAATGGCACCCAATGCAGGCTGATTATATGCCCGTCTTGCTGTACCTCTGAGTGACTACTGTCAAACAGATCATCTGACCACCCCTTACTGCTGCATTCTCTTTAGACCATGGTAATCTGTCTTTTCTGCATTAAGCACATTCTCCCAAAGGTTCTTCACCACATCTGCCTAATCATGTGTTGTCATGTATATCATGCCCATTAAATGTGTATTGTTCTTTTAATGTCTAAGATTAGCTTCATAAGTCATGTTGAATGAAATAATGTATGAGAGGAAATAGAGAAGAAGGGCAGAATGTCAGACGGGTCTGCGTGCCCAATTATTAACCCTTTGAAAGTAAAGTATTTTCGTTCGATCGTTCGTTCGTTTGTTCCAATCACGTCTTAATGAAGCAGCACCAGCCAATCTATCTGCTTGTTCATTTCGAACCTCACCAGAGTGTCCTGGAGAAAAGGTCCAGCTAATGCTCACAACCGCGACCTCTGAATTACTGAAAGCCATTCTGCACAAAGCATGCCAGTCTCCACCTTTCCCAGCCTGCTTTGTGAATCAGTTACAATCACAGTATGTGTATACGATGTGTTCTCCAACCAGCGGAAAGCTGCAGTAACCGCCTCCACCTCCATTCTCAAACTTGAGGTTGTGATGTCATATGCCAAGCTCTCCTTTACTAGACATCGGCCATTTTCTTATGCAATGAATCCCCATATAGAGCCATCGGTATAGATAATCAGATCGCAAGGACGAGAGTAGTCATGAATTCATTGTTGAATTTAAGCTTCCGTAGCGCCTACTGGCTACTCCCTATACTCACGGCCCAGTGTGATTATAACCCCACACAAATCTGAATTTTGATTCGGCATTTGACCCACTCCTTGCCACTCCTAGTCTTCTCAGGTGTGCACATTTCTCTTATGGGTTCTTCTGCCTGAGCCATCCATGATCTTCCTGTTAGCAGCCTGCGACCCTTGACTGCATCCAGGGAATCATGCAGGAGGTGTTCCATGTCCGCAGCTACCTAGAGGTATGAACTTGCCTGCAACACTTTGCGTCGTCTGTCCGCAATTAGAGCTTCATTTTCCAAATACAATAAATTAAGCACATTTACAGTAACTAAGCTATCAAAATGAGTTTCATAAGTATGACAAAGTTTAGCACATTCATAGTAAATAAGCTATGGAAACGGGAGTTCCATATGCTGATAAAAAGTTACGGCACATTTACAATAACTTCTATTTCGTCTTCTTCTGGCTTGCATCTCCCAAAGGAGCGTAGAACCTAAACCAACTCAGGGCAAGTCACATTGACTTGCTCATGCATGACTGGGTATTGCAGCGAAACATTTCTACGCGACCAGGTAGCCGTTCTCACACCAACCCGCCTACGACATGCATGGTAGTCTACACTGTTACTATTCGTTGCTTCTCATATGGGAATCAATAACATACAGTTACGAAGCCATGAAAGTACGAATGTCATCAGAAGTTCATAATACCATTAACGGCTTGACTCGTCCGACAGGCACAGTCCTCTCTTCAATCAAAGATCGCATCTTGAGTAACTTGGTAGTGAAATTATGGACGTCTTCTATTAGATTGCCCTTGTACGTGTTGATTGCCTGGGGAATAACACAGTAGCATCTTGAATCAATATCGATGTGTTCCCGTTGAGAACACAGTTTAGATTTTTTTTTTTATTATCCTTCATTATATTTTGGTCAAGTAAAATCAAAACTACTGACAGTGGTAGCACCAAAGAAAGCAACTGTTGCTGAGTTATACAAGGACGTTCTCTATTGGTGGTTACAGGAATACGTCTAGAGTATGTACATGTACGGGAGGCATAGTAGTGTAATGGCTTCACGTTCACCTGCCAGCTCCGTGGTCATCCGTTCAGTACACATCGCGGAGGGTTCCAATTTTACAAATTTACAAGGTCTTACCGACGCGGTTCGTGATGCCCTGTACCCGAGTTCGAAACACAGATGCGAGCGATTTGGCAGCATACCGCGTTGCGCTGGTTTCTTACGTAAATGGTATAGTCCCGGTCGTGCAGAAAGCAATGGGAAAGGAAGACAATCAACAACAGCAATAAATGCTGGTGTTGACTGCAAACGTCCTGTAAAGGATATGCAACTAACTAACATTGACCCTCAGCTCGACTCAGCCTAAAATAGTTACCGATAAACGTCTTGCGAAGTAAAGACGGCCGATGTAACACTGGTAAAATCAAGCAGCGAGAGGCGACTAGTTTATGAAAATATGGGTTTATAACCATATGTCCATTCCATCAGAAAGTGTGTAAAGGGTCCTTGTGTGTACTCACTATGTACACGTACATTATTACAACAATTTCCCAGCAAGGGTGATTGTGGTGGTATTAGAGTTTCATCGTCTCTTGAGTCGATGTCAGTGAAAACATATATTCCTATAAATAAAGTAAGCGAATGATCCTTTCACGCGCCATGAGGCCTGTTGGGTATATGGTGTTAACACCATTGTGCTTATAGACCAATCCCGATGGGTGATGTGGTTAATATCACCTGATCGCCTTTACTTCCCATTACATTTCCTGAACCCAGTTTAGGCTGAGTCGACCTGTGAGCATAGGTCAATGCATGGTATATCATGAATGAATGAATGAATATCTATCGTCACTATTCCATTATCTTGCACGGTATATTTAAAGGCAAATTATATGTCATGTCAGTAAGAGCGCACTGACATGTTATATGTATTATACTGGCATGTTATATATAACTTGTTTTGCTGTATGGCAGTGACTCATGCAAGCAACGGGGATGTTGTCCTTGAGAGGAATATTGCATACACCTGAGACTACAGTAACTAACATCGTGAGTCTCCGTGATGAAGTGTTTAACCACCTGCCTCGTGATGCGAAAGTTGTGGGTTCGATTCTGAGCTACGACGATCTGTTCACGATTACCATTTTCTCGGAGACTCCTGGTGTTGTCGCTGGGAGCTAAGTTCGTGCTTTGTGCGATGTTTTGGGCAGGACGCCCTGGGGGAGAAAGAGACAAAAAGCGTTCTTCGGCCATATCATGAAAAGAGATGCATTGAATAACATTGCCACCACTTGAAAGATCAGAAGGAGAATAGACAAAGCAGACTTATGCTTGATGGACTACAACGGTAGCATGTTGATATGTCAGCAGAGTTGATCCAAAACATACAGAACCGGGATCTGTGGAGAGACATGAACGCACACGCCAGCTGACAGACGGAATGATAATAAACATGATAGATGCCTTTACTTGTCATTATGCAAGACTGCCAATACGCACAACTCGCTGTCCAATTACCTTTTCTATTAACCTCCCAGGTTCTTATAATGCAATTCTATGTTTTTCTTCTAATCATGTGGCCAAAAACAAATTGTTTTCATCTGGTGTTTATGATAATTACTATGATACATTACGTTGTCTTAAAATCTAAAATAACACAAAGTAATACCGCTTTAAAGAACAGAATTACGAACAATACAAGGACGTTGCGGCGAATAGCCTTCATCAACAAATAAATACACACACTTCAAATATTCAAAGTAATATTTTCCCGTAGGGAATTTGAATAACGAAGACACAAACAATAGGCAGTATGTACCTGACGAGATGCAGCGAAATATGCCATGCAATAAATCGTGCAATCTTTTGTTTGCGTCTTCGTTATTAAAATACATACACAAAACACAACAGATAAATACGGAGAAGACCCTCTAGGGACTACATTAAGCAAGCCATGCTGTCTTAGCGTCATAAACAAATATTATTGCCGAAACCAATCAAGATGACATACTTCTGCCATTTTGACAGGGCGTAGTCTCTCAAACATGGCGTGGAGGGCCAGTGACAAGTCAGACAGCAGCTTGTCTTGTTGCCTCAGGCTGGTGTCAACCTCATCAAAGCGCTTCTTCTCGTCACGCTCCAGCTGTAGTGCATCTTTCAAGACAGATCGTACCCTGAAATTAACAATGACAATGATTGTAACAGCCATTAGCTAACAGAGACGCGTTCACGGCGTTCCTGGCTAGAACATTGTTACTTCGGCATAGTTAGTTCATCAGTCGACTCGACGCGCTATCGAGATCAAGTCGCCTTATCGGTTAACGCAGAGGATGCCTCGCGTTAAAAGTTCCGCGCAGAGACATGCGCTTTATGCAGCCGGGAAGAAGAAGGGAGAAGCGAAGAAGACCGCTGCGACTGCTGTGCTCGCTTCTTCAAACAGCAGCAGTCCTGCTCCGACATCAGCTGAAACCGTTCCCGTCGCAGAAACCATAACTACAGCCAGCAACAACCGGGAAGCTATCAACACCAAGGAGATGCAGCCCAATATACCAGAGACCTCCACACAGGAGGAAACAACTACTACTATAGACTTCACCGGCAAGATATTACTGAGGCAGACAAGCGTGGGAGAAGCTAAATTGTCGGCGCTACCTAACGGACAAGATAATCAGTCTGTTGGAAAACGAGCTCGGAAGAAACAGCATCAGCCAGCTGCGCAAGACACCGGATGGAGTAGTGGTCACCATCAACAAAAAACCAAAGACCACAGCACTTCTACAGCAAATTTCACAAGAAGAGAAAGCCGTCATCCAGCTTCACCACGGCATACTACTGGAAGCCGCCCGGCACAACTCGATCAAAAGATGGGTCATCAAACGAGTCAAGACCCATCTCACCAACGACCAGATCAGGGAGATGCTAACATGGGAGAACCGCAAGATCAAGATCACCAGTGCTGAGCAGATCATCGGGAAAAACACCATACCCTCCACAGTTGTCGTCGTAACATCGGAGGGCCGACTGATCCCTCAATACATTACATGGGACAAGAAAGACCAAGTACCAGAGCCACACATACCGAGAGTGCTGCAGTGTTCCAAGTGCCAGAAGTTTTGGCACACCCGTGCCACCTGCAAGAGTGATGTGGAGGTGTGTAGGTACTGCTCTGGTCCCCATCAATATAGTCAGTGCCAGCATGCCAAGAACGACTCGGACTTCAGGAGGCCTAACACCAACAGGAAATGTGCCAACTGCCTCGGCAAACATGGCGCCAGGTACCTCGGCTGCCCCTGCCACCAAGACAGCAAAGAAGCTATGAAAATCGCCATCAAGTCTAACCTACGATATAAGGAGGCCAGTAGGCAGTACGAGGCGACCAACCGACTATCCAATAGCGACAAAGCACAACTGAAAGGCCAACTGAAGGACCTGAGAACACAGTTCAAAAGCATGGAAGAAGATAAAGACAAGACGCAAGAAATCCAGATAACGGCCGTTCAGCGCATCCTGGACGAACTGAAGCAAGTACAGCAGAAGTTAGAGCAGGATGTCGCTCGAATGGCCGCCATAAAAGCTGAAACTGACGAAACTCTATCGAAAATTCAAGAAGAAAGAGCAAAAACAGAAGAAACGCTGAAACAAATCCAGGAAGAAAGAGACCAGACAGAACTACTCAAGTCACAGAAAGAACCAGAAGATGCAAAGATCCAAACAGAAGACGAAGCACAAGAAGAAGAAATTGAAATCGAACTGGATGAGAACGGCTACCCAGACCAAGACCAATTCTGTAGGGCACTTGCGAATCGCTCCACACCAAGATCGAACCATCGAGACGACAGACGAACGGGAAGGTTCGAAGACAACCCAAGACGGGGAAGGAGGAGAAACCACAGGTGGAACGACGATTGGTAGACTCCCTGAAGGAAACAGCTCCATAAGATGGGGTGGGTACACAATAACGCCAGGCCTCAACAAGTGCGCGACTCTGCCCAGACATGTAACACTTCATCAAGACAGGAACGAACAAAATCAGCCAACCAGAAACCAGGAAGCTGAAAACAAGCAGCCCGATCTACGAACGAACCAAAACAAGCCACACAATAAAGGACCCAACTACAACCAAGCCGATATAGGCGGTTGAACGGGACCATTCGTAACTAGGAACGGAAACGAAACGGTAGTTAGTAGAAATTGAGTAGCGCATTCAATAGTGTGCTTTGTCAGTTTCTAACTGTGCTTGTTAAAAGACATTCTTTCCATTAATAATGTTTTCTGGTAAACTAAAGCATTCTTTATATGTTTAAATGGTAACATATGCCTCATTTATAATAGTCTTACTAACAAAAAACTAACTGATATCTAGATTTTCAGGAAGTCTATATCAGCGTCTGCCTCAGACACGCAAACACAAAGACATGAGTTCGCTTTACACGAGTATCCAGCTGAAAACACCTCATCCTTGTTTCCATATGGTACATCTACTCTGTTTGTCTCTGATAAGTAGGTGCTCTCTCTCTCTCTCTCTCTCTCTCTCTCTCTCTCTCTCTCTCTCTCTCTCTCTCTCTCTCTCTCTCTCTCTCTCTTGGCCTGCGTGCCCAATTTGTTACCCTTTGAAAATAAGGTTCGTGTTCGTTCGTTCGTTCGTTTGTTCGTTCTCTCTCTCTCTCTCTCTCTCTCTCTCTCTCTCTCTCTCTCTCTCTCTCTCTCTCTCTCTCTCTCTCTCTCTCTCTCTCTCCTATGTTAAATATATATTCAGTGCAGCAATTAAACATAACGTTGAGGCTGAGTGTTTTATGTACCAACGAGACAGCGAAACTATTAAACTAGACATATAACAGTAAAACTTGAGAGTGTAAAAGTCAGTTGATTTTGAAAACTATCATTTCTTTAATTTTAGCTTATAGTAGCATTATGATCTTTTCAGTCATAATTAAATTTAAAACGTTGCTAATAATGTTTCGAGAAAATGTTACACGAACAGGAACAAACACAAGCAGACAATATATCATTAGTTAGGCGTTCCCAACTAAATATATTTCATTTTTGTTTCGTTTTGATCAATTCCGTTCACATTTGGCCTTAAATGTGTCGCTTTGTGTCAGATTCTCTCACAAACTGATGTGTTCCTATATTAATACTTTATACCCCCACATCAGAGATATTTCGCCAGCTCACTATGCTTTCAAACTTATTATCTACGATGTATGCATTTATAATGCTACTCATTTAAAATTGTGTACATCCTGTACATATGCAAATACCAAACTGGCTATGAAATCCAAAGAAGAACAAAACAACAACAACAACATATACCGAAGCAGAAATAAATGAAGGTATGTGAAATGCTAGGAACATCACATATATGTAGGTCTGAGTGTATGTTCCCTCTCGTAGCAAACGACGAAATCTGACATCGAATGCTAGCCCCGCCGACATCATGCGGTTGTCAGTGTAACGTCCTAACAGTTACGCCAACAGCACGAGGTGCGCACTTCCACCCCCACGCCCCCAACCCCCACCCTTCATGCAACCACACTGAAGCTATAAACTATAACTACGCCTGTTTGTTTAATATGACAACAAACGCCAGCATAGCACGGTACATATCCCAGAGCTTTTTTAAACAATTAAGTCACTTCCTGTTCAACCCTTCTACAGCTAGTATGCAAAAGATATCGTTATCATTTTACACCGTGACTTTGTATTAGCTGTTTGGCTTTCGTACCATTATGAAATGTGTATAATAAAACCCGAAACGCCGCGTCATATCAAGAATCATGTGAGGTAACGGAGACGACGGAAGCACCGAGAGAAGATTCGAACCAGCTTTACGTGAACGGCATGGACATAAAGCAGTACATTCAATAACACACTGTGAAAGATTATGCCTTTAGAAACTCTATCGCTCACGCCAGATGGCAGGCATCTTGCAGATACTTCTTCTGTTAATGAAAATTGTAGAGATAATGATACGGATGATAAATACTACTTGTCAATGCTTATATAATGTGTGTTGTACTGGTGGCTGACTTAAGATTTGAATTACGCTGACCTGGCTTGCTTGACGTCATCATATTTGAGCACTTCATTGTTGTGCTGCAGCCGGGCGAGCTCGGCCTTCAGAAACGTGTTCTCTGCAAGTCGGTCACGCTTCTCCGTCTTCAGAAGTCTGGACACGTCTTCTTGATCCAGAATGCAGTCTACGACAATCTTGAAGCAAGAGGCAATTCCGATAATCACTGCGATCCTCAAATAGCATTGAATATTGGGTAAGAGCTTAGCGATTTGCATAAACAGTTTGAGAGTAAAATTGTGCCTATACATGGCTCATGAGATTATCCTAATGCAATTTATTCTACAGAGATCTACAGACAGACAGGCTTAGGGGGATTGGGGTTGTTGTTGAAGGACGGTTGGATTGAACGATTGACGATTACACATACCGAGAGGCAGACGAGAGGACGTGTAGAAGGTCAGTTAGATAGACAGATAAACAGAAAATTAGAAAGCGTTATGGCTCCTCGTTAGACACAGACAGACAGACAAACAATCAGACGGATGAGTAGAAGGACACTCTTTTAGGACTGCAACATAGATAGACCCACGAATGGGCGCGCAGAAAGGTATTTAGAAAGATTGATTACAGACAGACAGACGGCGGATATGTAGTAGGGCAATTAGACTGACATGCTCACTTACAGACATATATGCGGATTGATTGGAGGAGGCATAGATAGTCTGACTTACGATTAGACACACAGATAGACAGGCATGTTGAGCCTTACTGCTGACAGACAAGTAGACAATCAGAAAGACAGACTGGCGGGGAAAGGAGGTGGGGGGGGGGGAGTAAGGCACAGTTTCAAATGCATTCATATATAAACAGACAGAAATACAAACAACAAAATACAGACAGAGACGAGACTATCACAAACACACCAGTATTACCCTGACATCATTCACCATCATAGCGTCCATAAGTGCAATCAAGGCATGCTGTGCATTGACCAGGGCTTTGTTTCTAGCAAGCATTTTCATCTCCGTTATGCCTTGCACGATAACAGATACACGTTTTATTTATTGTTATACCGACTTTACAAAACAAAACGTTCACAGTGATTACAAACGATCACATTTATTTATGATAACGCAGCAAATACCTACGAACAGATAACAAGCCCGTGGCACAGGTCCAAGAGAGAGAGATAGAGAGAGAGAGAGAGAGAGAGAGAGAGAGAGAGAGAGAGAGAGAGAGAGAGAGAGAGAGAGAGGAGAGAGAGAGGTATCGACAATGAAGGCGATGTGAGTGACATCATCGGGAAAGAGTGGAATTCAATAGGATTGTGCTTTTAGCAAAGGCTTTTGCTGATCGAGAAGTTTAAACGCGAAGCCAAAGAAGAACAAGAACAAGAACAAGATCAAGAAGAAGATAATGTTGATGATGATGGTGGTGGTGGTTGAAGTTAAAGCGAGTAGAAGATGTGAAAGGAATAGTCATTGAGGTTTACCGTAGTCAAGATAATGACTAAATGATTGGGTAAAATGTTTGATTGCGAAAGATTTAATGTGTGACTGATTGCAGTTGAATCCATATCACTACAGTTGCTTTACTGTTATGCAACTGTGTGCCGAGACAAACACTGATAAAGAGCGGCGTACCGCAGTTGTTCTTTCACATTTGGAAGGTAACAGCTTCAAGGAACAGGCTCACCAATTTCTCGTCGTTATCTTTCCTCCATCCATCCATCATGTGCCATGCCGATAAGCGTGGACGGCCATGGTTTGTGATCTCACTCGATTACCAGCGTCGTGGATCAGCTCTGTATTCCTGTCTCAACAATGCCACCTTGCCAAGCCATCCAGGTATTTACTTCTCGGTCTTCGCCTTGGTCTCTTCCCTTCGATCTTGCCAGTTGTCACCAAGTTCTCCAAGTCATTTCTTCTCATAACATGCCCAAAAACCTGTGACCTTCTACGTCTAATATCTTTAATCAGTTCTCATTTCTTTCTTGAAGGACTTGTTCATTGGGTTTTCTGTCTTTCCATGATATTCTTTGCATTTTCCTCAGAAACCACATTTCCACAGCCACCAGATGTTTTTGCAGCTTCACTGCTCATTGTCCACGCTTCACATCCATACAAAAGTACAGGTTCTATGTAGCACTTTAACACTCTTTGTTTCGTTTCAATTGATATCTTTCCATTTGTCAGTATGCTTTTCATCTTGCAAAAGGCTACCTTCGCAAACGCAATTCTTGTTCTAATCTCTTCAAAGCATCTCCCATCAGATGTTATGACTGTTCCGAGATAACTTTACGATTCACTTGCTTAAGAATATGCCCATTTTCTCGTATCACACTTTGGTATTTCCTTCTTTCCAGTGACGACCATAATCTGGGTCTTCTTACTATTCAATTCTAACCTTAGTTGTTCACTGTGTGCAACAACCGCATCTACCAAATGCTGCAGGCCCTGTTCATTGCCTGCAATCATGAATGTATCATCTGCATATCTAATGTTAGTGATGTATCGTCCCCCAATGTCGATTCCTTCCATCTCTACTACATTTCTTAAAATATTTTTCACTGTACAGGGAAAAAAAGATCTGGAGACATTACACATCCATTCCCAACACCTCTTTTAATAGGCTGATATTGACCTACATCATTACCAATTCTGATTGCAGCTTGTTGTTTCCCATATATGTTTTTTACAAGTCTAAGGTCTTTTCTATCAATGTGTAGATCTTTAAGCATCCTTATCATGTCGACATGTCTCACTTCATCGAAAGCCTTTGTGTAGTCAATAAAGCAAAGATATAGATCTTTGTTTACTTCTATAGAACGTTCAATTGCTGTTCTCAGTATATACACAGCATTTACTGTACCCTTGCCTTCTACAAACCCACGTTGTTCTTCTTCGATCTATGTTGTATTTTCTTCCTAACTATTTGCATGATAGTTCTCAGCAAAATCTTCGTGATGTGGCTTATTATACAATTATTCGATGTTGATCACATTCAAGGCTCCTGATTTTCGTCGGGATTGCAATAAATACAGAATTACATAATTCAGGAGGTATATCTCCAGTATCGTATATTGCGTTCAGCAGTCTGGTCACTTGGTCTATTCCATATTCTTCTAAGTCATTGATCATTTATATTTAATGCTATCTGTACCCAGGGTCTTGCCAGTTTTCATATAGTTAAGAGCATTCTGAACTTCCATCTTCAAAACTGATGGTCCTTCATTATTATTCAGATGATCATATCGTTCTTCTCTTGTATCATCATAAAGGTCTTTCACATAATGTGACCACGCATGTAAAATCTGATCTTTTTATATTATAAATTTGCCATCTTTAGTTTCTAGTCAACCATTTGATGTGTGTGTTCTTTTGATAGTGATGTAATTAATTCCTTTGTGCATTAATTTTGGTTTTCAGGGTGTTGTGTTAGTTTTCAATTTCCTTGCAATTTCCTCCAAGCCATGTTTCTTTTTCCTCTTTGCATAGCTTCCTAATGTTCCTGTGAATCTCTTCATATTTGTCCTTGATATTTTTGTTGTTTCTTCTTATTTACATGAGTTTTCAGATGTCTTCCGTCATCCATTTCTTGCGTCCTATTATCTTTATATTTAGTTAGTTAGTTAGTTAGTCGACAGATCATCCTCGTTGCACATCGAACCATTCAGTCCATAAGTGCTCGGATCCCCTCCTCAGCAAATCCCGCAGCGTGTAGCGGCTAACGACGCCAGTTCTGTGTTGGTTTATCAATCTTCTTTGGCTTCCTGCGTAGTGTTCTTGTTTGGCCACCCCTCTTTTAATTTGCTGCTCCCGCAGTCTGGCCATTGTTGTAGATTCACAGTCATCACTTGGTTCTCGCAAAAGTCTCACTTCTCGTAGAGCATTCAGAATGTCAGCCTGGTCCATGGCGCGTCCGCCCTCCACAGTAGCCTCACCTGCGAGCTTGTCAGCCCGCTCATTTCCTTGTACTCCCGCATGACCTGGCACGAAGATGAAACTAATCTTTGCCAGCCGAGACCGCTTCAGAGGCAGCAACCATTCTCTTCGGATCGACCCCTCCTCTATCCTCTTGATCATGTTCATTGAGTCGCTAAGGAAACAAGCCCTAGTGAATGTCTGTGTCTCGAGCCATGTTATTGCTTTACTTACTGCCATGACTTCCATGGTCAGGCTACTTGTGGTTTCAGTGAAAGCACCAGAGTCCTCCTTCACAATTCTCCCTCCGGCCCGAGCTGTAAAGGCCCATGAGCTTCTCACATGTCGGACGACCGACCCATCTGTGTAGATGACCGCGTCACCGTCTAGCGAATTCTCGAAAATCAACGCTTGTACCTTCAGCCTCCACAGCAGCCGGATTTTCTTGTCTGCATTTTCTATCTAGTTGGATGCAAACTGAAAAGGATGTGCAGAAGTCTGTTGGCACTTGCACCCACTCCTCGCCAGGTTCTAAGTCCTCAAGTGAACACACCTGTTGAAGAATGTCTTCGGCTTGACCCATCCACGACCGTCCTCTTTTTAGCCTGCTGCCCTTCACCTTCCTAATTTCACTATGCAGTGGATGTTGTGTGTTTGCGTTAATTCTGAGGTAGGCGCGTGCCCTGCAAACTTGTACTCTCTCTTCAATGGTTGGAAAATCAAGAAGGTAGCGCATCGCCCTGCATGCTGTATCTCTTGTACATCCAAGAATAATGCGCATAGCTTCATTCTGTATCCTTTCCATCCTTTCTATCTGCTTATGGCTGAGAGTCAGGATTGCCATTGCATACTCCAAAACAGACATGACCAGCCCCTCGTACAGAAGACATAGATGGCGCTGCTCACAGTTTGCTGCCGCCATCACCCGCATCGCTGCCAAACCCCGCTTGGCCTTTGTTATCACCTGGTCTATGTGCACATTATAAGCAAGGCTTCGATCAAACCGTATCCCCAGGTAATTCATTGCCTGCGTTCTTTCCACCGTCTCTGAACACAGCATTACAGTTGGTGTTGGATTGTTGACAATATGATTATTCAACGAGAACCAAGTCACTGTTGCCTTTGTTGGGTTGACCATTGCCCCAGCTTCATCACACCAAGTACTTATGCGATTGAGTTCGGTTTGAAGTTCCACAGCAACCTCCTCTCTATCCTTACCCTGACGATACACTAAAACATCATCGGCATACGACAATGTCCTGCCAGGTCCAGTGATCTGCTCACTGGTGATTCTCACTGTGTAGGCGTTGAACAGTACCGGAGATAATGGTGATCCCTGTGGTAGGCCAGGATATATTGTTGTTGGTTCCGAAGTCCAACTGCCACATCTAAAAACTACTTTCCGTTGGTAGAGGGCTGCAGCGATCCAACTAAGGAGGAATGGACTTACGTTTAGTTCAAGAAGCTGAAACATTAAAAAATCCAGTGGTACTCTGTTGTATGCGTCCTCAAGATCAATCGCTGCAGCAACGGTTTCAGTGCCTGAGTGGAAACCTTCATAGACATCATGGGCAAAGACTGCTGCATTGGTCCAGGTTTCTCTTTTTGGACGGTACCCACCCAGGGTAGGTGGGAAAACACCTTGCCTCTCTAGTTGGCTTGATATTTTCCTGGCAATTACCTTCTCCAGCAGCTTGCCTATTGTATTCTGCATGGTTATAATTCGATATCCCTGAATTTTTTTGTGGTCTTTGTCAGGCTTCGGCAAGGGAATCAGATAGCTGTGTAACCATTCCTCCTTGATGCTAGCACTCCCTATACTGTTGTTGTACATGTCTGCTAGTTTCTCTAGCTCATTGTCGGTACACCTATTTATGTCGTCGTATCTTATGCCATCAGGACCTGGAGCACTGTTTTTTGATCGTCGAAGCACAGCCTTGATTTCTTTCACTGTCACTGTGTCTTCATCCGAAGTGTTCTGGGCCTTGCATCTGTCTGAGGTGACCTCCTTGGCCAGATTTCGGCCTCCCATGTCTGTCTGGTTGCTCTGCTCAAGGTAGCGTTCAAAGAGGGCTTTGCCCTTGTCCTCGTCAGTCCTCTGCCAGGTGAGGTCAGCACCTTGGAAGTCAGAAATGCTCTTATTCTTGACTACACCACTCATGCTTTTATGTAGTCGCCAGAACAATTTCAGTGACTTGTCTGTGCTTACTCTTTGACACACCTCTGCCCATTTTTCGCTTTTAACCACCTTGACCAGTTTTTTGAAATAGCTTACTTTTGTGTGCATCTCTCTTTCTAAGTGCAAGCAGGGACTAGGATGACCAGCTCTGTTCTTCTTGGCATTTTGCCATCTCCTTACAGCACTACGCTTATCCACCCAAGCCTTCTCCACCTCGAAACTCCACCACGGTGGCTGCTCCCAGCTTTTTTTCCTGCCCTGAAACGTTCTGCGCTTGTCACGTCTTATTTTACTCACCACATCTTGCCCTGTACTGTCATACTGGAACGTCTTTACCTTTAGCTTGTGCTGCCTGGTTCTGCCTTTCTCCACCAATATGCTGCACGGGTGGTGGTCGCTGCCATGGTGTCCTAGGACACCCCATCTACACACTGTAGTGAGTGAAGGTGAAACTAGCGCCAGATCAATAGCACTGTCCTCATCGCCTGGACGGCTTGCTGTCCTGGTGACACAGCCACTGTTAATACAAACCAGGTCGATGGTTTCCAGTGCAGTCTCGAGCTCCTCCCCTTGTGTATTGGAGGAAGTGTTTCCCCATGCTCTGCCTTTAGCGTTGAAGTCACCACAGAAAATAACATTTCTCTCGTGGCCTAATATGCCACTTAAGCACTGCCACTTCTGGGCGTCCATACTCGCATTGCGGGCATAAACATTAACCAACACGAATGGTATACTGGAATGAACTCTCAACGCCTGTATTTGTATATCGTCACTGTCCCAACTGGACATGTCTAGCTCTGACGCCACCATGCTGTCGCGAACGAGAATCGCCGTTCCCAGATGTCGTCTGTTGTAGAAACATTTGAAGCCGGCAATTCGGAGTAGCTGATCGCCCAGTCTCGTCTCCTGGAGTGCTACAATGTCGTTCCTGTAAACTAGGGTTTCTAAAATAGAGCCCCGTTGTTTTACACTGGCACAGTTCCAATATAGAATACGGATATTCCTGAGTCCTAGACGGTGACACTTGAGTCTAAAACGCCTCAAACCACCGCGCTTACCTTGCTTCTTTGTCCCTGCGCGGCTACCACGCCGCTTCGTTATGTTGACTGCTGACCGCTCGGAAAAAACACGTTCTTCCGCCATGTTGAAAAAACGTAAACACAGACTGCTGATAACCACACACGCTGCTGAAAATTCACTCAAGGATGGCTTCGCTCGATGCACGAACTCCGTAGCACCCGCGCAGATCTTGAGTAGAAACTCCTGGTTTTACATCCTGGCACACCAATTACACGCAAGAGATGAATAAATCCATCCCCTAAGCGAAAAAGTTAACGAACACAAAACACCACGACCGTCCGTCGCCATCTTGAAACCGGAAGTGTATCTAATATCTTTATATTTGCAAGTATGGACAAGACATATACTTTTACACAGTCCACCTTGATGGAGATTCGAACCCATTATCCAACAGGCTCACCAATGCCCCGTCGTTATCTTTCCTATACATAAATTTGTACAGATCACCTTGATGGAGATTAGAACGCATGACCACCGGGCTGTCTCGCAAGAGTGCTAACAACATTGCTACCGCGGTTACTATTAAAAGTTATACGGTGGCTATAAAATAGCTGCTTCAAAGTTAGTCGAGGTGCTAGGTAGACCAGTGGCGCCTCTTCTATATCACACATTATTACAGACAATTCAATTTCACAGTTCAGTACAGCGAATGCACATTACAAGCAAAGTAAAACAATGACCCTTGCCAAGTAGCGGAATAGACGAAATGACATCAAATTTTTACCAATTTTTACCAACTTTTTCGAGAATCCAACCATATGAGGAAAAAAGGAGAAAACGTCTCGAAGTAGTCAACAACAACAAAACAGTCACATCTTGGGGATTGAGAGAAGGGGCAGCACGATTCGATTCTTACAATAAGTTAAGTTATAGGCTGATACAACATCGTAAAGATGGACAGGAAATATTAGATAGAAGAGCGACATTATTCAGGTATGATTTGGATAAGCCCGAAGGCCACGGACAGATGCGACCGTATCAGAATGCGACTTAGAAAGTCAGGACAAGGTGACGCAGAAGCCGATTGGTGAATGACAGAAGGACCGGGACATTTTAGTTGCAAGTATCTAACATATACAATGGTATATTATTCATATATAATGTTTTCCATTACAGTCCCGCCTGGCCATAGCAGGCACAGTATTACTAAATTGTAATTTCTCATTTGAGCTGATTGAATATGCAACAAGCTTCAACGTAGGCAAATAAATAGTGCCTCAACATATTAAGTCACGGCTTCGAGTCATTGATCACTGTTTAATATTATGTTTCCAAGTTCTGTCCGATTGGTGCAGCCCTGGACCGTTTGAGCACATTTGGATTATGTTTCATTATGTTATCGTAAATCACCGTTTGGCAATCCTATACAAATCCTTGGGGCGTATTAGATATAAGGTGCTAGTCCCGTGTTTGTATAGTCTAATTGACACTCAATGGCTGACGTGGTAAATACCATGCAAGCTACTTTTAATATATATATATATATATATATATATATATATATATATATATATATATATATATATATATATGGGGGGAGGGGTGGAAGTGGGGGCAGGAATGTTTACGTAAGTGCTTATATACTAACTTTGTATGCATACATACATACTTACATATTAATACACCAAACTACAGGTACAGGGTGCATTTTTAAGGACTGTGGGGTTTTTGGAATTATTGCCGTTCAAAATTTTGTATTTACCTTTTATGTTACATGAGTTCCACACAGGGTGATTACAAAACTTAGAACGGCAATATTTTCAAAAATCTCACAGTCATTAACAATACACTTATAGACCGGACAGCCGAGACAGTGCTGTGACCAGACCCTGGCCGTCCCGATGCATTGGTTTCGATGCGGAACCGGGCAGGTTGGGAGTTTAAAAGTGAACTGGACTCCCAGGTCAACCAACCCCAAAAATAAAGATGAAAATTTGTCACGGAAAGTAAAGGCGAACGGTGTGATACTGACCTCGTCATGCAATGACTGCCGATTGTTTCTATACATATACGGTTCTAGCATTATATGCCCAATCCGTTATTTTACCTTGTTATTGACGGAAACACAAACGGATACAGCCATACATAGAACTGCATGACTATTTCGCATATACTAACAATCGTACGCCCATAAATATACAGTGGATTCACCTGCACAAATTACTTACTTGAACTTCCAGTGAAGCTGAACCCATGGGATTCCTGTGGTCGAGAAAAACAGAAAAACAAGCTACAAGAACATCTACACTATATAACAGACACGGCTATGCCTTACAAGGTTAAAGTTACACTTTAAAAAAACAAACTGCAATTGACCCAGATAAAGTCAATTAGACACATATATTTGCATTGAAACTCAATAGCGTAGGAAACAAAACAATTCGCACACACATACCACCAGTTCATACACTAAAAATATATGCGAAGAAATCGACCACCATCATTATCATCATTTATCCTGTAATCTTGAGTAGGTGTGTAAACATCTCACAAGATCTCGGTTCATGTCTATTCTGGGTCAATTGAATTGATGATATTCCTCCACTCCACCGTTCCAGTCCATCCTGTGTCAATATTCTAGGTCTGCCATTGCCTTTTCTAGAGCTGACCATTCCAATCGTCACGACGTCTTCATATGCCTCTATTTTCATTATACGAGCAATGAACAATGTCTTTCTCATTATTATATTTGTATACAATAGTCTACTTTCATTAGCCTTGTCCAGGCACTCGTTAGTTACTCAAGCTCTTCCCGAAAGGGAAATTCACTAATCTGAACATGCAAGCAATGAAACATCCAAGATCATTTGACAAGAGCCACTAATGTTTATAACAATACATATGTTGATTGAAACAAAAACAAAGTAGTTTTTAAATCTATCATCCATCCCCCAACCCCATGTTATCAGTGCTAGAAATGAACAGTAAAATGGAGTTATACCTCTCCATAACACAAAGCCTTGGCTGAGTTAAGAGATCATGTGGTTTCCATGCAGCATGATCACTCTTTCTGTCTGCCTAGTTTACCCTAGAGGAAAGAACACCAATACGTCTGGAACTGGACAAGCTGCAGAAGCTGCCGGATCAGCAAAGCAATGCTCTAATTGTCCGCCTGTCAGAGCTTCCATCCTAGACCAGTTGCCGACCAAGTCTTAGGGCTTGGTCTACCCTGCCATGACATTTAATCTTTAGGTTGCATTTCCTCGCACTTGGTTAAGCTTGTATCCTCCCTATTTATGGCGTTTATCTTTGTTAATATAAACCCTACTGGGCAGAAGAGACATGGGCAAGGTCTGCTGGTGAAGGAAGGAGTGAAGCATGTGGTACTTGACTTGAGCCAGTGGAATCACAATGCAAGAGAGGTCCAGGGTATGCAAATGGAGATTGATGGCTTAAGTTGGAACATCATAAATTTAAATGCCACAGTGGACTGTTTTGTCAGAAAGGAACACTGGGACTGGCTTAAGGAATTGGAGGAATCACCGGGTGATAGACTACTCATATGTGGGGACTTCAATGCGAGGAATAGAGATTGGGACAGTAGGGAAGAAAACCGACAGGGAATTGCCCTTGCGGAGGCCATGGTGACTCCGATCTGGTCTGCATAAATGATGGTAGGCCGACTAGAGTGGCAATGAGGCCTGGCGATGCAGACAGAGCTATTGACTTGGCACTTGTCTCCCAGTTATCAGTCCTTGATGTAAAGTGGACTGTTTTGAATGACCATGGGAGTGATCACATACCATGTGCAGTCCTGATCTCTAAATCCAGGAAAATTAAGACTGGGAGAGCGCGCAAGACCTTCCGGTATGAGTGGGCCGACATCCTTCTTGGACGCCTCAGACAGGGGGCATGTGACAGGACTGTTAAAACCCCTTTTTTGCAGCTCCCATGGTGGACCCCAGAAGTAGACCATGCTTGGAAAGCAAAGAGAGCTGCAGTGAAGCAGCTAAAGAAAGTGCGACAGATACCTCGAAGATCATGAGAGAAAGTGGACACAGCAGAAAATGTCAAGAAAGACAAGGTGGAGGTTTTTCAAGCGCTGTGCTGCAGAAGCCAAAAAGGCAAAATGAGAATGTTTCTTGAAGGAGATTGGAGGTAATAAAACACTGCGAGAATTCTGGAAACTGCACAGACAAAAAATACACATAAATGATCGGCCCATGACAGTTGGAACAATTTATAGAGATAATGGTGTGCGCGTGACAAACAGAGATTTTTAGAGCAGACCAATCTTGATGATGTGGACACCAGAGATACATTTAGAGAGGAGTTATCTGGCACCATAAAGAATATGCATTATGAAGACATCATACGTATTGAAGATGTTAAACATATTTTGAAAAAGGCAAAAGACACGGCACCAGGGTCTGATGGGGTCACGTATGGCCACATGAAGGCTTTGAGCGATGTAGACCTGTAGAAGATGACCGACTGCTTTAACCAGAGCATTACAACAGCATCAGTACCGCAGGATTGAGTACATAGCTATCTCATCCCTCTCAAAAAACCATTCAAGGATCATTCAAAGCTTAGCGGCTTTAGAATCATCACCCTTTCAAATACATTTGGGAAGGTTTTAGAGAAGATAATCGCTGTCAAGCTGCAAGAGATTTTGGAAAGGAGGAAGCTTCTTCCAAGAGGCATGGGGAGTTACAGGCCAGGAAAAGATACCTGGTTAAATGCACCCACTTTTGCCTTTGCCGTTTATGAGGGCTTCCAGAGTAGACAGGAAACGATGGCGGCAGCGCTTGATCTCGAGGATGCGTACAATAGAGTTCGATATGATATTTTGATGACAGCACTGATGGAGAATGGGGTCAATCCCTGGTTGGTGAACTGGATAGCGGCCCAGAGCAATCATCCCCAGGAGCTAAAGGCGACAGTAGACAAAGTGAGTGTCTGTTGCGCTGAAATGAGTACGGTCATCCACCCGGAAAGGCAGCTGTTTTGTGGTGCTTTCTGGACAACAGGATTGTTAGAACTGATGTCTCAAGCCTCACGATAGATAGTAGAAGCGTCAACAGAGAGAACAAACTGAAGTATCTGGGAATCACATTTGACAGGAGCCTGTCCTTCAGGGACCATGTGG
This sequence comes from Cepaea nemoralis, assembly GCA_014155875.1. Classification (NCBI taxonomy): domain Eukaryota; kingdom Metazoa; phylum Mollusca; class Gastropoda; order Stylommatophora; family Helicidae; genus Cepaea; species Cepaea nemoralis. Next base: position 93,210 of record JACEFZ010021329.1, read on the forward strand.
AGACGGTTGTGACAAGATCTCAAAAGGGACCCAATGCCCTTAAAACTATGGCTGCAATGGACACAGAGCAGAGAATGCTTTTCACACTATACCAGCACTTGATCCTCTCAGTGATTGATTATGGACTAGGACTGCTCACTGTCTCAAAGAGTCAGTTGGTGAAATTAGAGCGCATACAGAACGAAACTATGCGGTCATTCTGGGATGCACCAGAGACACCCGAGTAGTGTGTATGCGTTACATCCTTGGTTTGCCGCCTGTTGCTGGTAGGCTCAAGGTGATGCAGGCGAAGGCATACCTCAGAGTAGTTGCTGACATAGATCACCCGTTGCATGAGGCGCTGGACGCAGTTAAGGGTCAGCGACTGATAAGAGTGAAATCATGGATGGCTCAGGCGGAGGATACGATCAGACAGGTGTGCATCTTGGAGAACATTAGGCGAGGAGAGGAGTGGGTCAGAGTGCCAGCGGAGCAGTCAGACTTGTGCAGAGTTATAATCACATTGAGCCGGGAGTGCAGGGAGTGGCCAGCAGGGGCCACGGAAGTGGAAATCCAGCAACTAATTCAGGATAATGCTCGCCCGGGTGATGTGATTATATACACAGATGGTTCGGTGTTGAGAGGCAGGAGAAGTGCCTGGGGGTTCTTAGCAAAAGCTAATGGTCGACGTTTGGTGCAGGAGAGCCTGGCATATGATACCACAACATCTAGCTTAAGAATGGAGGTGGAGCGGTCAGTGCAGCTTTCCGCTGGATGGAGAATACGATACACACACACATCGTGATTGTAACTGACTCAGAAGGCATGCTGAGTAGGGTGAGGACAGGCAAGCTTCGTGCAGAGTGGCTTGCTTCGCTTCGGAAGTCACGGGTGACAAGCATCGTCTGGATCTTTTCTCCTGGGCATGCTGGTGTGCTGGGGAATGAACAGGCGGACAGATTGGCTGGCTCTGCAAAACTTGGTGGAGTATTGATGCATGATAAGGCAGACGTGGTTGCGGCCTTGTGGGAGCACGTGTACACCTCGGAGGAGCAAATGGATCACCATGGTCTGGCAAGAATGCGACAGCGAGGGGTGACGAGGGGATCTGGCCGACGATCGACGCTCAGAGGAAAGGCGAGACGGACATATAATCAGATTGCTACTGGTACTATTAGTGTTGGAACTCTTCGCTGGCTGCTGAGGATGGGGACGGAGCGCTTATGGGAATGCTCCGAATGCTGTGATGTCGGTTCCTACACCAATCAATCAATCAATCAATCAATCAATCAATCAGTCAATCCTCCCTATTGCACTCCTCCGCCTGAAGCCGTTGACATAATGTGGGGTGTCGGGTTTGGTGAGCCCAACATTCAGCGCTAGCAGAAAGCAGGTAGTACCGTCTCCTGTTAAACTGTAGCTCAGTCGTATCTGACTATGACCTGACACCCAGAAACATGCTAGCAGCAAAGATAAACGCCATAAAATGTTGCTTAAAATAACAGTAAATGTGCAGAATAATAATTATAATATCAGCACGCAGATTTAATGCTAATTGTAAAAGTACCACGTAAAAATATTTTGGTCAAGTAAACTCAAAACTACCGGCAGTGGTAGCACCACAGAAAGCAACTGTTGCTGAGTTATTCAGAAATGGTACCATCTAATCTAAAGTAGTATAAATATAATATAATAGCGAAATAATAGCTGGCTGCATTGACACGACAATGCCCGTTGTCCTGCGTCTGCACTATGCATGCTGACAAGTTTCAGTCCATCTCTTAATGTTGACCATATCGCTATAATGTTGTATTCCTTCTGCACGCTTCCTGTCCATTTTTCCCACTAGCACGTCGATTAGAAAGTATTCCCTTGTAAGACCGAATCACCTTATTTGGCTGACCTTGATCTCATTCAGTAATAATTTTTCCTCAATCCCCACATATTTAAACGCCCGTGTTACTTCACCTGTTAATATCCTCTTCATATTCGTCCCTAAAACAACAATCTATGAGCTTCAATGTGTCCCGCCCACGACGTAAGAGTGTCATTTAATAAAAGTGTGTTCGAGTCACATTGAGACTTTTCTTGACCGCTCTGCATGTCGTGAAGTTGAGAAACAACAGTAAAAAGGAAAGAATATCACCACCTATCAGATATATATCTTCAGCTATTACTTACCCTCTCAGACAGGAACTTGGCTAGAGAGTTGTTCTTCCTCCTGTCTTCCAGTTCTCGCTTCTTCAAGCCAATGAACTTCTCGAAATGGTTGTTCACAATTTTCAGCTCATCGTTTAGTGGGCCCAGTTGGTCCTGTCAACAAACAGTGATTTATTAGCACACAAAGACGCAGATCCACATACAGGCATACGTATGACAGACAGTATTGACTCTGTTGTTGCAGCTGCTGCTTCTCCGTATTCTTCTTCTTTTACTGATGGTTCTACTTCTGCTTTTGTTTCTACTGTTGTTGTTGCTGCTTCTGTTTTTACTGCTACTGTTGCTTTTGTTGCTCGATCTCTTCCTCTTCCTCCTCCTCCTCATCCTCTCTCCTCATTTTCCCCTCCTCCTCTCCTCCTCCTCCTCTTTCTTCTTCTTCTTCTTCTTCTTCTTCTTCTTCTTCTTCTTCTTCTTCTTCTTCTTCTTCTTCTTCTTCTTCTTCTTCTTCTTTCTTTTTCTTTCTTCTTCTTCTTCTTCTTCTTCTTCTTCTTCTTCTTCTTCTTCTTCTTCTTCTTCTTCTTCTTCTTCTTCTTCTTCTTCTTCTTCTTCTTCTTCTTCTTCTTCTTCTTCTTCTTCTTCTTCATCATCATCATCATCATCTTCTTCATCATCTTCTTCGGTTACCTAGTCTGAAGTAGCATTTGCAAACATGCCCCTCGAAGTGACTCCATCATTAGATATTTAATGAAGCTAGTGTTACACGCATTATTAATTATTTCCATGCATCTTCCGAAACCGGAGAGAATCTGCCTGCACGGCGAGGAACCACCAGTTTGCACACCAATAAGCCAGACATGGGACAACAGATACTCACGCAAACCTCAGATCCGGTATGACATCACAGTGATGTTGGACAACAGGATGTACTCATCCGACATACAGCACTTCACACTGGAGTTCACAGCCAGCGGACACACACAAGCAAGCAAGCAAGCAAGCAAGCAATTTCCATGCAGTTTAAATCATTCAACATCCAAATTTCTCCCCATTCAATCGGAACTCATCTCGTTAAAACAAAAGCAATAATACACGTAAAACAAAAGCCATAATACACTTATACAACAATGCAAACAATGTCGTCAATGAAAATGACGCACAATATTCGAATAGAACATTAAACTGTTTGTTGTTGTTGTTGTTGTTGTTGTTGTTGTTGTTGTTGTTGTTGTTGTTGTTGGTTGGGTGGTAATATTTGGAATTCGCGTGGCCGAAAGGTTAAGAGATTTGACTAAAGCAACTTCCGGTGCGCTGATCTCGTAGTAGTGTGCTCTCCCCCTAAAGTTGAATTCGAACACTAACTTCTCGTCTTTGACTTGAGGTCGTAAATTACAAGTACTTCAGAAATTGGAGTTGGTTTACTGATGGCGAGGGAAACTTGTAATAAGAAATGCTGGCCCACGGGCAAACATCAACCAAGTGTGGTCTACGCTGGAGTTCAAAGCTAGCGGACATAAATAACTATTTCAAAAATACCTCTTCAATTTCCAGGTAGCGCCTAGCTCCAGCTTCCAGCTCCTGAAAGTCTGCAACTTCTTTAGATCGCTGCACGATCTTCTTCTCGATATCTTTAATTCGGTCTGGATACGTTTTCAAATCCTGAATAGAAACAGTAAATATTAACAATGAGTTTACTTGAGACTTTCCCCATACGTACTCCGTCCTCATCTTCAATGACCATCTAAGAGTTCCAATACTACTGGTACTAGTTAAGATCAGTTTATGTGTCCGACTGACCTCTCCTCCTAGTTCGGAGTCGGCTAGATCCTCTGTTTATTACCTGCCGAATCCTTCTCCCTGGGCTATGATGATGTATCTGTTCTTCCACAATATAAAAATTATCACGTATGGCCCTGACCACAAATGCTTATCGTGCATGAATACTAAACCCAACGGGGCAGGCCCAGCCAATCTGTCCGCCCGCTTGTTTCCCCACCACACCGATTGAAATAAAGACAGACCTGTGAGAGAACAGAACAATTGCAATATTGGGGCTGAAATAATTTCTTTATACAACAGGTACGATTGGAATATTTTATCCAGCCAGTCTCCCTGGCCAAGGGTGTGTGGGATATTAAATATAAATTATATTTGAATAAAGGTCTAGGGGTGTAGAGTGCCTGGATTGAAGATATAAGCCTTTAGTTCGAATCCGTTTCTTTTATGATAGTCTCCAGGAATTAGACGTAGCCATGGGCTCTATTTATGTACGGATAGGGCTGAACAGAATTAGACACCAACCCAACCAACATTGATAAGACTACCCTCTTAAAGAACAAGGCAGAAAGCCGGCCAAGTTAACCATAGACCTCTGTTAAACTGTCGTCTTTCTGTAGGACATATGGGTCTATGTGTTGTCCTGACCTCCCACTTCAGCTTTCTGTACATTGATAACAGTAACAGTGACATCTCACTACACTAACAAAACAGTGTAACTCTTGTCACAAGACAATGAGAACTCTCCTGTTCCTAATTATAATCTTTAATAATAGAATCTCAAACATTCATTTACGAGACTCTATCTCTGCTACAATCTATAAAACATAATAACCAAAACAAATACATTGTCAAAGAAATGAATTACTCTCTAACATAAATAACTCACACCCTCCTCTGTCTCACCCATCACCTAAAACAAAACAACCCTCAAATCTTGATTGTTGTGTCTTCCCGAATAACCATATCGGGACTACCGTTAACTCTGTTCAATCAAATCAAACACAGTATATATATATATATATATATATATATATATATATATATATATATATATATATATATATATATATATATATATATATATATTACTACACGATCTCTGACTATAATTTAAAAAAGACAGATCATAGATTTTGGATCTAGCTGGTGATTGTGTCATTGTCCTTACTAAGTCTTGAATAAGTAAATCCTGTGAATCAGGAAAATGTATGACCACCCCACCTGGGCTTCTCACAAACTATCTATTCTCCAAGGGAAAAAAGTCATGTGAAGACGCTTCTACAGTTTCTATCTTAATTCCTCTACGTAGTCTACCGTTGATAAAGAGATAGGTTCATCCCATCCTGGATGGACCAAAACAAGGTTCTATATCATTGTCCAAAGGTTCTCTGACTGCAGAACATAGTTAAGGTGGATATGGAATCAATGACTTTGATGTAATGGCTTGTCTGGTGGAACATAATTGACAGACAAATGTACATTTCTACGATTGTTCCTGAAGGATCTTTGATATAAACTTGATAATGTTGTTGACTTGAATTCTGGACTAAAAAAGCTACATGGGTCTTGAGAGGGAAATGGGTCTGCATTTAAAAGGTGCTCACACCAAATGGTAGTGTTCGCCATTATACTATAAGCCTGTGAAGAAAAGACTACCACTATTCGGTCTGTCATCGCTGGATGGAAAATCTCTAGGCGGCATCCCAACAGTTATATGGTTACCATGCTTCATCGAAGACAAAGATACATCCAACATGTCTTTGAGCGACTTGAAAACAAAAAGGAGTGCCGTAATTAGTTCCAGATCTTAATCAAGCTATTATTACGACCGCCTATAGGAAAAGAACAGTCCAGTCCGTAAGCTTCTGCAGACATATAACTTCCATGATACTACAGGAAGAATACTGGGTACATCTTTCAGACGTAGATAGTGGGAAAAGATGGTCCCAACAGCACTTGGCCAATGCTGTGTAAAACATTAGATGATGAAAGCAGGTAACCCTGACTTGACTTTCTCGTGGCTGCTGGAAATAAAACTATGGGTTGGTTCCCCCGGTCGTTGTTTAAGCATATCAATGTACGACCGTAATCAGTCACGCCAAGTTTGGACAGTCATCTCTTTTACATTCTAGCCAAAGTATCGCCCATGTCCCTCGCCATTTGCCTCCTGTGCCTTCAGCACCAGGAGGCGCAAATGTGGGCAAAAACCCACTCCCTTTTCTAGTTACATCTGACTAGTTGGCTGGGCAAAACTCAAGTACCAATATCTCGGTCTGGCCAGTGAATAGCCCGCTAACGGCATTCTATTTTGAGCTACGGCACCAAATTCCTATCTCGTTTTGAAATACGACATTCATTACCTTATTAGGTGATGACAGCCCCTACCTATCATATTTTCAATTCTTAGAAAAGTTGTTATACTTGTCTGCAAACTGAGGAAACTGGTACACTATGTCACAGGGGGTTAACGACGTTTATTCGCAATCTCGCATATCCACGTGGGGAAAACAGCTGCGCGAGATTCAGCAGCGGATCGCGCCGCGCTGGTAACTTACGGGGGTATGTGAGCCGGTCGTTAAGAAAGCAATGGCAAACTACTGAACGTAATACTTGCGTAGTAAATTAACAGCAGCTGAAAAATGCGGGTTTTGACTGCAACGGCCTCCAAGTGATATGCAACATTACAAAAAGAAAAGATGGGTATGCTCTATGCAGCTAGTAAAATGGCATCATTCTAATCGAGGTGTATGAATGGCATATATACCTTAGCTAGTAAACACTCTGTTCAGTTGGTAAAATTACCACATTCTATGCAGGTGGTAAAATGGACACATTCTATTCAACTTGTATCAAGGTTGCACCTTTTAGCTGGTAACTTCTGTAGGCCACTAGTAAAATGGTTATAAATTGTTCAAATGATAAGACAGGTTCAAAGTGTTCAGCTGCTAATATATACATATTATTTTCTGATAGAGATCGGCATGACCGAGAGTCTTTTACGAGCTTGCGCTTACATTCATGTGTGCTGGTGGCGGTGTAGTGGATTCATTCCACACACCGAGCAGTCGGATGTAAAAGTCGAAGTCTCGTTCTGAAAACAAAAGCTAGTTTCTTATAATCCATGCCATGTCGCTTTGGTGCTCGTGTCTGTTCACAGCCCTCTGTCTCTTGTACTGCTGATCATATATATCCCGACTTATCTCCATGTCATGATGTCAAACTGTCCAGCATCTTATCTCTTGGTCTCCTCCTACTTTTCCTCCCCTCCAACTGCCCCTTTGTGACGATATATTCCAACTGTCCCGTTTTCATGACATATCCTAAAGAACGTCGACTGTCTTCCTTTGATGAGAGTAACCAGTCCTCTTTGTAACTTAACGTCACTTTCAGGACATATTCATTGCTCTTTTTAGGAATGGCAAACAATTAAAAGTAAAATTTCCAAGTAAATAACAAATAACCAATATGTGCTGGTGGTGATTGTAAAATGCAAGCAGTTTTTGTTTATATATTGCTAGTTATATACACATACTCTAGTTTTATGGTTGTTGTCATACCTGGGCAAGTTTACGTTCAGTAGTTTGCCGTTGCTTTCTGTACGACCGGTTCTAATACCATTTTATGGAAACAAACGCAAGGCGGTCTGCTTCCAAATCGTCTGTAGCCGTGTTTCGTACTCAGTATTCTGAACCCTTTCGCCATAGAACGGGCTAGTCTTATGATTGAATGTTAATATCATATACTTTACAGGACGTCGCAGTTAAACCCAGCATGTTTTTGTCTATTTGTGATCTCTTGGCAAGTTTACGTTCAGTAATTTGCCGTTACTTTCTGAACGACCGGCACCTATATCATTTTAGTAAAAAACCAACCCAAGGCGATCTGCTGTGTTTCGAACGCGGTATGAGAGATTACGAACTGCGCGCCTAACCCCTTTCCCACTGAGCATGTTATGGTAAGATATATGGATATATTAAGAGTCGTATAATTGTGTGTTGACATGCAGATGCTCTATTCTGCTGATGAGACAGTTGCAAACCACATTTATTGGTTAGATGAATATATTCCATTGTTCGATTTTAGTAACATAATTTTGTTCTTCTGATTATACGAAAATACACGGGCCAGCTTGCCAGATATAATAAATAAAAAAGTCGCTTAAAAGTCGACAGGGTCGACTTCATTGCACCGGGTTTTATCCCATATGGCTAGTTCTCTTTCCGCAGCACGGAAAGCGTCGCACAAAGCACGAACTCCGTAGCTTTTAGCGACGACCCACAGGAGTCTCCGAAATATTTAACTCGTAAACCGGAGGACGCGGCCCGTAATCGAATCCACGACCTTCGGAGCACGAGTCAAACGGCTTGACCACTTCGCCACAGAGACTCCCGAGATATAATAAATATATATTGTGGTAGATTGATAGCTATACCATTTTAAGTGGTTATATACAAATGCACTCTTTTGGTATAACGTACGTATTCATTTGAACCATCATAGGTCAGTGAATAAAATACCAAAAAATAACAAAAACCAAGTCTAGATGAGGATTAGAACACACGGCCACCTGACTGGTAGGGAGGCAAATTTGTTGGCTACTGCGCTGATACGGCTGTCGGAGACAGAAGTTAAAGTTAGTTGCATGCCCGTTACAGGACGTATCAATCAATACCAACATTTTAGGCCGTTTGTGATGTATATAGTCCATGGGAATATCGATACATGAAGCCCATAATCGGGCACTCTCACGATGTTTATACTTCACCTCGACACCGCAAGGTACAAGAGGAACATGATGAGATGAGATGAGAGTGATTTACTAAGTAAGATTTATTTCAGTAGTTTGCATTGCTTTCTAAATGATCGACGTTCATACCATTGTTAAAAATCAAAACAAGCCGGTCTGCTTCCAAATCGCCTGCAGCTAGCTGATTTCGAGCGCTGTATGGAGATCGTAAACTGATTACAGACATTAGACGTAGACAGTCAAAATTGTGTGGGCATGTTATGAGAAGAAATGAATTGGAGAACTTGGTTACAACTGGCAAGATCGAAGGGAGAAGACCGAGACAAAGACCAAGAAGTAAATACCTGGATGGCTTGGCCACGTGGCATGGTCGAGACAGAAATATGGAGCTGATCCACGACTCTGGTGATCGAGTGAGATGGTAAAACATGGCTGCCCACGCTTATCGGTATGGCACATGATGGATGGATGGATGCGTATTGGCGAAATGCATTCGCCATCCCTTCGCCACAGCCGCCGGCGAAAGGAAACGTCATGGTTAATTTCCAAGACGACATAGGAAATCCCGAAAACCCCAATATTAGACTGTCTAGGATACGGACACGATGTTTAGTCAATTTGTCAGCCATAACAGAATATCGTTACTAAAACAATAAGATTAACAGGTACTAAAATATAAGGATTAACACAGTTCGTCAAATTCAGACATCTTAGTGAAAGACAGTTAATACGGAAGCGACCGACTTTATCTTTATTCTATTTTTCTTTACTCATACTATTGCATTGAACTTGTAGTTCCTCGCATGTTAGTCTTAATATTGTTTGAGCTTGTTCTGTGATTGAACAGTGGTGTCTGGGTCATATGTTATTGCCTAATCATTATTAGACATTTGTGTACGGCAGTTAATCAATGGATCGGTTCGTAAGCTCACACGACACCAGGTTGACCCAAAGAAGACGCTAAGATTTGATCCCATATAGCTGCGTATCATGGACGTGAACAGTCACTGGTCATCGTGGTTATATAAAGCTGATTATTTTCACTTAACATGTCCTTGATTATTTATTCATTGCATATGTACAGCTTTACCCAGTTTATCTCACTTAGCTGGGTTCTGCTTGACTTAGATAACGCAGGGAAATTTTACACAGTTGTGTAGAACAAGTACGATCATCTCCAAATGCCCTGCCAAAACGCAAAACTGGCAATAATACAGCAGAGTGGGCTCAATATAACATGACTGCAGACTGCCCACCTTCTTTCTGTACTATTTACGTGGGTCTCTTGAAGGTACACAGCCTGTCCTGGGTTTTCCCGGAAGGTTTCCTCAGTTTAAAGACAACTATGGCCAGCAGGGGCCACGGAAGTGGAAATTCAGCAACTAATTCAGGAAAATTCTCGCCCGGGTGATGTGATTATCTACACGGATGGGTCAGTGTTGAGAGGTAGGAGAAGTGCCTGGGGGTTCTTGGCAAAAACTAATGGTCGGCGTTTGGTGCAGGAGAGCCTGGCGTATGATAACACTACATCTAGCTTAAGAATGGAGGTGGAGGCGGTCAGTGCAGCTTTCCGCTGGATAGAAAACACGATACATACACACATTGTGATTGTAACTGACTCAGAAAGCATGCTGAGAAGGGTGAGAACAGGTAGGCTTCGTGCAGAGTGGCTTGCTTCGCTTCGGAGGTCACGGGTAGTAAGCATCACCTGGATCTTTTCTCCTGGGCATGCCGGTGTCCTGGGGAATGAACAGGCGGACAGATTGGCTGGCTCGGCAAAATTTGGTGGAGTATTGATGCATGACAAGGCAGACGTGGTTGCGGCCTTGTGGGAGCACGTGTACACCTCGGAGGAGCAGATGGAGCACCATGGTCTGGTAAGAATGAGACAACGAGGTGTGACGACGGGATCTGGCCGACGCTCGGCGCTCGGAGGAAAGGCGAGACGGACATATAATCAGATTGCTACTGGAACTATTAGTGTTGGAACTCTTCGCTGGCTGCTGAGGATGGAGACGGAGCGCTTATGGGAATATCCCGAATGCTGTGATGTCGGTTCCTAAATCAATCAATCAATCAATCAAAGACAACTATGGATGCTCTCTGCGTTATCCATGAGTGGAAGAGAAGTCTTCAGCAATGTTGATTCCACACTTCGGCACACACATTTCTGTACCTCATTAATATTGGTAAAATGTTATTTTCAAGCCACTGACAACAGTTAAATCATACACATTCATATAGCTATAAGTACATATATGTATTGGAAACAGAAAGATTACCTTCTCTAATTCAGCAAGAATGTTCTTGAGTTCTTGAAACACTAGTTTCGCTGACACTTCCCTAGTCTTGAAATCCTCAACTTTGACTTGAGAACTTAAGTACGCCTGAAACATATAAAGTTATTTTATCCAACATGTTGGGACCCGGCAGTCTAGTTGTTAGCATACTCGGCCCCATAGACCAAACATCATGTCCCCACGAGATGAACGTTTTCGTAACCACAAATCTTCTAGCTATACCTTCCCTCATAAAATGGTACTAAGAAATGTTGTTTGAGATAACGTGCACGGAATACTAGTAACACCGACATCACTCACCTAGAATAGTTTGATATCATGAAAATGTGAGTCTAACATCATATATTCATTACTCCTCGAAGGCATTAAAAGGGGACCTTTACCGTCATTATCCATCAGCAAATCATGCTCGCATCGTTGTCTGTCATATGTGACATAGATAGCACCATGTCCCAGGTGAAGTTACTTTAATCAGGAAATATTACCTTACCTCACAGGCTTGTTGGTGCTCATCGGCTTTCTTGATCAGCTCGGTTTTGTGGCGCTCGACGTCCTCCTCGCAATATAGCTTTCGAACATGAGCCATGCATCGCTTGTAGTCTTGCTTCATGAGCTTCTTGCCCAGCTTGAAGAGCTTGTCATCGTTACGCATAATCGATTGCTGGACAGAGAATAATTCTATGGTGAGTCATTGCACCGTCAAGTAAAGGATAGAAGTGAAGAGAATGTATTATTAATTTTTGGACACGTTATGTGAAGAAATAAATTGGAGAACTTGGTGACAACTGGCAAGATTGATGGTAAGAGAACAAGAGGGAGACAGAGAAGTAAATACATGGATGGTTTGGCTAAGTGGTATGGTCGAGACAAGAACACACAGCCTAATCCACGACTCAGGATATCGTGTGAGATTGCGAAACATGATGGCCCACGCTTATCGACATGGCACGTGATGATGGTGATACTACACAATGTCAACGCGTTGAGTTACGATTTAAACCTTACATTCGCATTCCTATTTCTCCTCATACTCTGAGCAGAAAATATATACCCAAATAAATGTTGCGAATCAATTGCAGGACGCTGCGATCAGTCCCGATTCGAATTTGCAGCTAATTTTATGTTGAGTAGTTTGCGATTGCTTTCTGAACGAGAAGTAAACGTTAAAGTCAAAATTAATTTCGGAATAGTGATTGCACCCCCATCAACCCTGAACGCACCAGAAGTTTAAGAGCGAGCGTTATTATCATTTCGACCACATCGGCTGCTAGATATATACCAAGCTACAAAATAATTACATTGAATAAACAATGTTAAGGTAACTGAAAACAAAAATTGTAGAGTGGAACAGAAAGAACAACAAAAAGTAGATTTGTAAGAACATGCAATTTTCCCATGGCTCCGTCGCCCTGCTACTGAGTGAGTGCGTGGCGCCATGGGAAAATTGCATGTTCTTACAAATCTACTTTTTGTTGTTCTTTCTGTTCCACTCTACAATTTTTGTTTTCAGTTACCTTAACAATGTTTATTCAATGTAATTATTTTGTAGTGTGTGAGTTTCGCGTGGAATGCTTTTACATCTGTCCGCGGTTGTTTGTAGCGTGAACTACATGTTCGGAACGATGGCGGGCGGCTGTTGCTGTGTTGACTGGTTTGCCTTTTCGGCTCATGAGTGCATTTTTCAGGAGACTCCTGGGAGTCACCGCTGGAGCTACGGTGTTCGTGCTTTGTGTGGCGATTTCGGCGGGCCGTACTGTGGAAAGAGAATGAGCCATATGGGATGCTGATGTTGACAGCGATGTCCTGTAAAGGATAATCGAACAAAACAAAAACCAAAAAAAAGTATTTCAGCCTGTTGTATCCTGTGCGAAGTCGGAAGATTGTTTTTGTTCCCTTCGCTGGAGGTGGCAGTATGCATCATCTTGCTCGTGAACCTGGATGCTCTATCTTCCACTTGGTCCTATAAATATTTTTTTTTTCATAAATCGCTTGGCCTCATCGTAGGTTATGTATATATCAGACTGAGATTGTCTTCCCCTGCCTTTTACAATTATGCCATGTTCTTAATTTCCAGATATGTTGCAATATGAAGGGATTCATTGTACTACAACCTTTTCGAAATTCTGAAATAGTTCATACATTCTTGCTCTTAGGTTTGCTAGTTCTGCATTGTTTCTGTTCTTCAGTTTTGAAATAACTGACAACACAAATATTATTAGCCTAATACCCCATCACCAATATGTCGAATGTCACCGACACATTGTCCTTAACTATTCCTCGTGTTTGCCCTAAAGACGAGGAAGGAGGGTCGACTTCATTGCAAAGGGCTCAACTTATTCTGGCTCGGTCTATCTCCGCAGAGCGGCAAGCTGCTTCCTGTGAGCACAACACAAAGCGCGAACTCCTTTGCTTTAGCCATAACCCCAAGGGGTCTGACGACCCAATCCAAAAACGAACTTATGAATTTCAGGACACAAGATAGAAGGACAATCTTAACGTATACCGACCACTGTAGAGCATCACTACATTGAACAGATGCCGTTGCTTTTTTTAAGCTGCCACTATAGTGTAGTTCTTAAGACGAATCTCGAGATTTGTTATCGGATTGCCAAATAAACTGCTTAAGCTTAATTAAGGCCGGAATATGTTGGTGAGCTGAGAGCCAATTGTTAATTTATACACAGCAAAAAGTTACAGAACTGACTTGGTTAAAGAAAACATTCTTAACAGAGAAAATATGGATAAAGAAAACCGCCTAAACAAAGCTGACATGAGAACGGAAAACAATCTTACAGCCAAAGTACATTTCAGCATCGGCATCTTGTCATCGTTGGGGTGCTTCTCAAAAATCTTAGCGTTGATGGCGACAGACATCTGAAAGCACACATTTAAGTTCTCACATACACCGCTTTGATAAAGTAGCACAAAGTGGTGTGTAAATGTAATGTACAATGTCATTAGCCCGAATTCGTTTCTCAATATGATGTTCAGTGCGCTTAAACTCGAGAGGGTTTCTAAACATAATATAAAGTTTCATTAACGCGCAATTGTATCCAAACATAATATTCAGTGCAATTAAACACGAAGATCAGTGACGTTTCTGACCTATCTTTAGTTCAACCAAATCACCCCATCTGTCCTATCTTTAGCTCAACCAAATCACCCCAAGCTGCCCTATCTCGTTAATGCTCTCAGCAGATTAGTTATGTTTGTCTTTACTTTTCCTTCTCCGTGTGTTTTAGGATCTTCATCTATTTTCTTTACCTTGTGAATTTCAGACAAAGGCCGCCCTAGTTATACTATCCTAGGGATTTCTCATTGTATGCCTTATTCAGCGCCAGTGTCTTGTATTCATTTCTCGAGTCACTAGCATTTGTCTAGTTCTCTCCGTGAGCTCTATGTCGGCGATTCCGCCATATGTTTTTAATACTGTTGTTTTTCACAGCGGAAACCAATGCATGTTTGCAGTTTAATAGTAATTCTTTTAGTTGTTTTCAATGTTTCTGATCTCTGAAGTAATAATTATTTAATGTTATGATTGGTTATTTTAAGTTTAGTTTAGTTTGTTTAGTGGGGGTTGAGTAGTCTCGAGGTATGGTGTCCGCATCGAATGCTCCCGGGTTCAAGCCCCGGTGAGGGCCGGGATTTTTTCCACGTGGAATTCTATTAAAATGTCCCCTGGCAGCTGGGTAGTGAGATCGGACGCCCTTGTGTATTGCTGCGCACGTAAGCAATCCCTTGACAGTTGAAAATCGAAGAAGAGTAGCCTAACGGCTCTGCCTGAGCAAAAATGTCGAGTGAAAAATCTATCCAAAGTATTTCAGGAGCCTCGCCGGTGCTTCGGAGTTCATGCACTGAGCTGAGAATCTCCGGACTCAGGCTTAAGTTAGGAGTAGAACGGAGCACTTATGAGTTACACCCGTGTGCCGTGATGCTGGTACGTCGACTAGACTAAAAACTAAAAACTAAATTTTAAGTTTAGTGCTAGGTTTAATTTCTTTTGACTTCCACACATGTCCTAGAAATGTAAATGCTCCGCATGCCTTGTGTATTCTTATCTCGATACCTTTATCTGCCGCTCCATTCCCAGCTTTTCCCCCATTCGTTGTCTATGCTACTACCTATATACTACTGAACTTAGTGATAGTGTAATTTGAGAAGGAAAATTTCTGAATATCGTCATCACAGAATAAAGCAAACGTCGAAATAACCACAGCATCAGGTGTTGATAGTTCACCCATCAAAACGATAAGAGGATGAAGAAGATATACTCTAGGGAGAACATCAATATCATGGATGGAGAATATACTATAAAATAACAGACGCAAACGATCAGGGAAACATCTAAAAGTGTATGTCAAGGTCTTCAACAACTGGACAATAAATAATAGTATCAATACCATCAGCTACATTAAAAATTATCAGAAAACAGACAGGAGGGGAGAGTTATTTTCTCTTCCAGGCCTAGGATCCGAAAAAGACAAAGAAGAAGAAGAAAACGAAGAAGAAGAAGAAGAAGAAGAAGAAGA
Source organism: Cepaea nemoralis (assembly GCA_014155875.1). Lineage (NCBI taxonomy): Eukaryota > Metazoa > Mollusca > Gastropoda > Stylommatophora > Helicidae > Cepaea > Cepaea nemoralis. The sequence goes on from JACEFZ010021329.1 coordinate 108,701, forward strand.
AGAAGAAGAAGAAGAAGAAGAAGAAGAAGAAGAAGAAGAAGAAGAAGAAGAAGAAGAAGAAGAAGTGACAAGAGGAGGAAGAAGACGAAAGTGAGGAGGATGAGGAGGAGGAAGAAGAATAAGGAGTCGAAGAAGAAAAAAGAACTGCCATTAACACGCGTGTATGTGCTAGTCGTTTCTCCGCATGATCTAACACACCTTTTTTGTTTCATTTTATATTGTCTACACATGACAGTCCACTTACGTTATTCTGCCTGCGGGTCATGAAACGCAGACATTCATTGCCGATTCTTAGAGCGCGTCTCTTCTTTTTGTTATCAGCCAGCAAGCTTTCCATCTCGTTGACGTACACGTTCCTGTCTATCTCTGTGGGCAATAAATATCACAGCGCTTTAGCACTTGTGGGGATCTCATGGGGAGAAATATGCAGCATGGGGACATATAGATCAATGTAGACAGGCAGGGAGATAGGGAGGGGTTGGCATGATGGTCGATGGGAAGGCATGCGTATTGTTCATAGAAATCTCTCCAAGTAAATGTTCAATGGACGTATCGCCTACTTGTACGGGCATATGTATATATATATATATAAACAATAACGGGGAAGGGGGAGATAGGCCACATTAAGTACTGAGTTAACAATGTATATATATGGTTGATGGGTAGACTGATAGAAAAACGATAAACATAAATAGACAATCAGATAGACAGATGCATAAACATACAGATACACAGATAAACAAACAGACAGACAGACAGACAGATAGATAGCTAGACAAACAGACAGACGGATAGACAAAAAGTCAGACGAACAGACGGATTGATGTACGGACGGACGAATGAGTGGATGGGTGAATGCATAGATAGATAAGTGTGTAGTACTTACTTTTAAGGCGTATTTTCTCCCGTAGAAGCTTAACTTCCACGCTTTCTTTTTTGTTCATCATCATTTTGAAGCTTCGAGAAGACGGGACAACAAGTTAAACATACATGTGATTGGTTATCATGTTATAAATACGACCTACACAAAATGAAATAATAATACTTCTGTAGTGTTTTACTCTTAAGAAAGTACAGTGGATTACCCTTTCATACGTCATGGGGCTCATTGAGCATGATGCCATGCTAGCACTGTTTTGTTTTATAGACGAAAAGAAGAAGAGAAGGGAGACAACATATGTTGCGGCTCATAAATCAAACACGAAGAGAAGAAGAGAAGAGTTAAAACATCTGTTGACTCTCATACATGTACACATGTGCGCACTTGGTATTGAGAAGTATTGTCGCCTGAGCATAATTCTTTTTTTGTTTCTGTTTAATACATGTCTTCGTGGCGGATTCAAAGCAAACGCCCATTTTTATGGCAGTTTAGTAGTAATTAATAATTATTTTTAAACTGTGATGAATGGCAGTTTGTGATAGATGAATTGACCCCGTGTCGTCTCCTTAATGACAGTTGGCTGAAATTAACCTCCACCACTGCCCCTCTCTCACCTTGATTGTACATTCTGTCTGACTGATGTTCGTCCATCTCTTGGTGATATTTTCTCACTCATATAGAGAGATACATTTGTACAATTGCCGCATTGGTTATGTGTTCCTATGTTTCTGTAAGCATTAGGATACTACGCTTGTTTGTAATTATAATTGTAAATCTATTATCTTTTGAAATTATAAACATAACCATTAACCCAAGGATGTACCGACGAAGTGATGTAATCATATCCGAGGGGATACCAAGAACATTAATGACATATTTTCATATTGCAGCCAGCGCATCGAGTACTGTGTAAGAGTAATAAAATATTATGTCTTCCCTGAGTGTAATGTTGTTCCTCCATTTAGAGTATGCGTTTAAGGAGGGAGAACATATAGAATATGAAGAACAAAAATGAAACGACGTGCATTTTCTAGTCACTTTTCATGTTATATCCTAACAGCTGAACAGTTTTATTACATGTAACTCATTTAAACTTTTAAAAGTAACTGTAATTATTCTTTTCTTTAAAATGGCAATGCGTTATCTGACACGACGTGCCAAATAAAACAAATTGCAAGGAAGCACAAAAGCAAGAAATCAAACGTTAAGGACAGAAGAATAACTCAGCTAACTAAAATGAGTAGGAGAAACCAATATATTATCAGATTAGCATTTTGGAAATATGCGAAACAAGATGCGGTGGCTGATGTATAAAGCTTTTAACCACAGGTGCAATGGTGCTGTTCTCTGGTCATACAAAGGAGAATGCACACTCGGTGAAGTAGTGGCGCTAATGCTATCTAAAAACTCATAAAAATCTCTACTAGAGTGGGAACGGTTATTTCAATAATAATAAAAGTAACAACTACAAAACAAAAGAGGATAGTAAAATAAAGTGTGATCCAGCGTTACGCACATAGATATGATAACGATACACCATTTAAGAAAGGGGGTGGGGGGGGGGGCGGGGTTGCGTGAACTTGCAAAGTGCAACAGATAATGTTATAATCAAAGGAATGGCAATATTAAAATTGAAATGAGTGACCCTAATGCCAAGACAGAGTTCGATAATACAGGTTTGAAGAGATCATGGGGAAATACGGACTTATGTAATGAACGATAAAGGATAATTAGTTACCAATTTTTGAACAGATAATCAATACGCTAGTAAGATAATTCTAACAGTACATCAAACTATTTAGACCATAAGTGCTCGAATCTCCTCCTTATTATCTCTCTCGGCGTGTAGCCGTCGACGATACCAGTTCTGTGTTCGATGAACATTCTTCTTTGGCACGTACAAAGCGCTCCTGTCGGGCTTGGCTTCTTTTCACTTGCTGTTCTTGCAGCCTAGTAAAGGTTGCAGATTCACAATCGTGTCTTCATTAGATTAATTGCTCTGCCTCTCTGGTGGCATTCAATCCTGTTAATTGCTCGTCCGCTGTCCACAATAGTCCTTCCCGCAACCTGTCAGCCTGCTAATGTCCTCTCACAATATCGTGACTTCTACAGTAGCCGTGCCAGGAACCTGTCAGCCTGCTAATGTCCTCTCACAATATCGTGACTTCTACAGTAGCCGTGCCAGGAACCTGTCAGCCTGCTAATGTCCTCTCACAATATCGTGACTTCTACAGTAGCCGTGCCAGGAACCTGTCAGCCTGCTCGTGTCCTCTCACAATATCGTGACTTCTACAGTAGCCGTGCCAGGAACCTGTCAGCCTGCTAATGTCCTCTCACAATATCGTGACTTCTACAGTAGCCTGCACACAGTCAACAACTGGGGTTAGGACTGGATTATAAGAAGACACAGGTTATGGTCGTCAGTGAGAAGGAAGAAATACCACAATGTAATATACAAGTAAATGGGAATATTCTTAAACAATTAAATCGGTACAACTATCTCGGAACAGTCATAACATCTGATGGGAGATGCCTTGAAGAGATTAGAACAAGACTTGCCATGGCGAAGGTAGCCTTTTGCAAGATGAAAATCACACTGACCAATAAAAAGATATCAACTGAAATGAGATAAAGAGTGTTGAAGTGCTACATAGAACCTGTACATTTATATGGATGTTAGGTGTGGACAATGAGCAGACAAGCTGAAAAACATCTGATGGATGTGGAAATGTGGTTTCTGGGGAAAATGCAAAGAATACCATGGACGGATAGAAAAACCAATGAACAAGTTCTTCAAGATACAAATGAAGATCGTAAACTAATTAGAGACATTAGACGCAGACAGTCAAAATGTGTTGGGCATGTTATGAGAAGAAACGAATTGGAGAACTTGGTGACAACTGGGAAGATCGAAGGGAACAGACCAAGGGGAACCTAGGAATGCTAACCAGGTCAAAAATGCACGCTAAAAGTCGGATGTGTTGATCTAAGGGTTTCGACCCAATGGTGCCCAACGCATACCGCAATCACATCTGAAAAAACACTCCAATGAACGCAAAGAAGAAGAATACCTGGATGGCTTGGCCACGTGGCATGGTCGAGACAAAAACACGGAGCTGATCCATGACTCTGGTGATCGAGTGAGATGGCAGAACATGACCGCCCACGCTTATGGCATGGCACATAATGAATGAACAGTAGCCTGGCCAGCAACCTGCTAATGTCCTCTCACAATATCGTGACTTCCACTGTAGCCCGGCCCGCTTCCATTCAGCCTGCTAATGTCCTCTCACAATATCGTGACTTCCACTGTAGCCCGGCCCGCTTCCATTCAGCCTGCTAATGTCAACTCACAATATATTGACTTGAAACAATTCGTTGCCATTATACCTATACTCCTACCCCGTTCAACCTAAGAGGAGAAGTTATATTGGGGTCCACCCCTACGCGTCCACCCCCAGATTAATAATCCCGTAACCGAGTCAGCCACAAATAGGATATTAATTTGAAGGTGGTTGGTGTCCACAGAGGGTAATGGGGTACAAACGGACACCCCCACCCCTAACCCCAACCCCCCCTCCCCCACCCAAAAGCCTGATGTTTGTCAAGCTTGACCGCCTCAGAGACTCCACCCGTTGTGATCAAGCCCAGCCGAATTCAAAATTCATTGAGTCACTGGGTAAGCATGACTGGGTGAAAGTCCATCTCCAACCAGGCTATTACTTTAGTTACTGCCATGACCTCCATAGTCAGACTACTTGTCACTGTAAGGGCACCACGGTCTTTGTCGTTCACAGTTCTCCCTCAGGCATGAGAAGTGAAAGCACATTAGCTTCTCACGTGTAGAATAACTGACGTATCTGTATAGTTGACTACAAGATCATCAGTAGAATTCTCAAACACCAAGGCCTGAACATCTACATCCATAGTTAATGTTCTTTGTTGTCTTAGCCATTTGAGAAAGCATTTTGCCACACGGAAGATCAATGCTACTAAATTACCTTTGTGAGGCCGTTTGTAATGTTCCTCTACATTTTCTTTCATATATAAATGCTGCGTTATCTCGTTTAGTTCCATCTAGTTAGAAACTTTAATGAAAGTCTTTTATCTGTTTCTGAATCTTCTTTTATACCACACCGTTACTATTAATTTAACCTATTCTAATAACGTCTTGAAGCACCCATGTCAAGAGACACAAGGCGTTAAAATCTCATTACCTCCCACTTACATAGTGTCAACAATTAGGAATATTACTTCTGCTTGTGTGTAAGGGCACGCTGGTGTAAAAAAAAAAAAAAAACAAGTCCCGTAGCAGGAACATCTTGTGCGCATATGAAGTGTTAGGGCAATCACATTTTGTAGGCCTGAGTGCACAGAGGATTATTACCAAGTCTTTCACTCCCACAGCGAAGATAAGGAGCTAACGTCGAATCTTAGTTTAACTGCTCTCATGCCGTTGTCAGCGTAACATTCTAACCATGATACCAACGCGTCCACTAAACTGGCGTCAACACAGAAACGGGGGGGGGGGGGGCGGGAGAGAGAGATAGTGTGGGGAAAAGGGGGGGGGGGGGTGGGTGATCAAGACGTTTTTCGCTAGTTCTGTGGTTTTAGTGAAGGCTGAAAACATGGACCCAGTACACAACTTTAGCACCAGTAAATATATTCGAGCATTGTTTTTCTCGTGAAACAACGGCCCTGCTCAGGTTGCAAGACATTGGTGTCAAATAGGGAGTTGAACGACTTAAATGCTGTAAGGGACACAGGATTACATGTAAACCAGCACAAAACAGGTAGAGATCAGCCTTCTCACGCTGGTGGCAACTGACGAGGTGAGGTGATCTGAGCACCGTTAGACTTATTCGGAGTACACTGATGCTAGTCCACTTTGATAATTTGAAAACGTGATTAAAATTATCGCTTTATGGTCACCGAACTATGTTTTCTTACCTTATAGTTTTCTTACAAAGTTAATAAGGAAAGAAGGATTTCTTAAAGACTACAGCAGTACATGTATGTCTTAACGGGGACAGGATCTGTTGGTTCTCTGGCATTACTTTTTCCTTAGTTTCTCGCGTGAATGTCACATGTCACGTGCGCTTTCCGAAACAACACGTTAATTTCCGACATGCATATGTTGATGACGTCATTATGATGATTGTTTACATTTCTGTGACTATCTCATCTCATCTCATCTCATCACGTTCCTCTTATACCTTGCGGTGTCGAGGTGAAGTATAAACAGCGGGAGAGTGCCCGCTTATGGGCTTCATGTATCGATATTCCCATGGACTCTGTTATTCCCTGCGTCCATCGTTTACGTGGTCGGCCTGTTCCTCTGTTTCCCTCTGGTCTGTACATCATTGCTTATTGTGGTATACTGTTAGTTGGTAACCTACTTGCATGGGTCAAACCATTTGACTTGCTGCTTTCTAATAAAATCTAGTGCAGCTGTAACCTCCATTTTAGTCCTGATTTCTTCATTTCTGATCGTATCTCTTCTTGATACATTGAGTATTCTTCTCAGAAATCTCATTTCTGTTGTTGATTTTTCTTTTCTATTTTTCTGTCATTGTCCACGTTTGGCATTGGTAACATAGAGGTGGTAGGAAGGTTGTGTTGTAAAGTGCTTTCTTAGTAGTTATTGATACTGAGTTTGTTTGCCTTATTGCATCTATTTTATATCTCGTCTTCTGATTTGCCATTTGATGATATTATACTTCCTAGGTACTTGAAACTCTTTACTTGTTTCCAAGAATGTTCGTTTAGGTGAATCGTTGTTGCTTTTTCTTCTTTCGTTATAGTCAGTACCTCTGTTTTACTTGTTTTCATGTTATGCTCCCTACACATTTCGTTTAGACTATTCATGTGGTCTTGTAATTAAGCTTCTGATTATGCTATTAGTGCTTGGTCGTCCGCAAGCAGGAGTTCTCTAATGGTTAGATTTGCAGATGGTTCTTCTTCTGTGTTCTCGTGAAACACAGTGGGTTAAAGTACCGAAAGACATGTGGGTCTGGCACAATGTTATAGTAATATTGGGTGTGAGTGCAGAGAATAAACATTGAATTGTACACAGTGTGAGGTGCAACAACTGATCCAGAGTAGCACACATCAAGGTGACATAGTCATCTACACCAATGGGTCAGTGGTTAGAAATAGACGTAGTGGTTGGGGTGTCATTGCGAAGGCTAATGGGCGATTCTTGATAAGGGAATCTGGGAATTTAGACTACGACCGCCAGCATGAGAATGGGGGTGGAAACAGTAACAGCGGCATTCTGATGGTTAGAGAAGACCACTGCAACACACATTTTTATTAATTACGGACTCAAGGAGTATGCTTAGTAAGGTGGAGAAAGAATTGTTTCGTGTGGAATAGCTCACCACGCTTCAAAGGTCACATATTGTGACAATGGTATGGATTATTTTTGCCATGACCATGCGGGAGTAGGCTGAACAGGCTGATACGTTGTCAGGGTATGCACCTCTTGGTGGTAGATTACCTATAGACAAGTGAGACGTGATTGTACGCCTGTAGGACCAGGAGGATAAGGTGAGGGTAAATACTGAGTAAACGTATGTGGAAATAATGAGATTACGCGCGATCGGCAGGGGTTCTGGAATAATCTCACAACTGAGAGGGAGGCCATTAGCACTTTAAATCAGATAGCGGTAGGAAAGAGTAGCAGTGTGGCTTTGCTGGCTGTTGAACGAGGGGACGGACCACGTATGTGAATGTCCTAAGCAGAGTGATATCGGTTCTTAGCTCTTGGCTATTACATGACATATGCAAGGGTAAAGCTGGTCTTTGCTGTCACAATCAAACAATTAAATTTAGCAACGTTACATGAGATTTACTTCTCGGGTATCAATGCTCTAGTTACTTCACACTGACATAAAAATAAACATATACAAGACAAAATCAATACTCGAAAGCATGTCCCGCCACACTGTACCAACTTCTTCAAAATGACGGGAGTAATATGGTCGACTGGAGAGACCCAGCGAGAGAAACTTTGGGTGGGGGGGGGGGGGGAGAACCAGGTGAAGATCTCAAGCGAACCATACTGTTGTTGGTCACACATGCTGGAATAGACGAATAGCAAACTTTCATCGCAGGAGAAGAAGAAGAAGAAGAAGAAGTCTGTCTGTCTGTCTGTCAGTCTGTCTGTCTGTCTGTCTGTATACATGTATGTATGTATGTATGTGTATTTATGTATGTATGTATTTATGTATGTATTTATGTATGTATGTATGTATGTGTGTCTGCACAGATAGTTAATTAATTAGTTAGTTAGTCGACAGATCATCCTCATTGCACATCGAACCATTCAGTCCATAAGTGCTCGGATCCCTTCCTCAGTAAATCCCGCAACGTATAGCGGCTAACGACATCAGTTCTGTGTTGGTTTATCAATCTTCTTTGGCTTCCTGCGCAGTGTTCTTGTTTGGCCACACCTCTTTTAATTTACTGTTCTCGCAGTCTGACCATAGTTGTAGATTCACAGTCATCACTTGGTTCACGCAAAAGATTTACTTCTCGTAGAGCATTCAGAATGTCAGCCTGGTCCCTGGCGCCTTCCACAGTAGCCTCACCTGCAAGCTTGTCAGCCCGCTGTACTCATGTATGCTCTGGCACGAAGATGAAGCTAATCTTTGCCAGCCGAGACAGCACCAGAGACAGCAACCACTCTCTTCGGATCCACTCCATCTCTATCCACTTGAGCATGCTCATTGAGTTGCAAATTAACATGCCCTAGTGAATGTCTGTGTCTCGAGCCATATTATTGCTTTACTTACTGCCATGACTTCAATAGTCAGACTACTTGTGGTCTCAGCAAAAGCACCAGAGTCCTCCTTCACAATTCTCCCTCCCTGGGCCGTAAAGGCCCATGAGCTTCTCACGTGTCGGACGACCGACCCATCTGTGTAAATGACAGTATCACCGTCTAACGAATTCTCGAAAATCAACACTTGTACTTCCGCCACCACAGCAGCCGGAGTTTCTTGTCTGCATTTTCTGCTGTTGGCACTCGTAACCACACCTCGCTAGGTTCTAAGTCCTCAAGTGACCACACCTGTTGAAGAATGTCTTCGGCTTATCCCATCCACGACCTACCTCTTTTTAACCTGCCGCCCTTCACCTTCATAATGTCACTATGTAGTGGATGTTGTGTGTTTGCGTTAACTCTGAGGTAGGCACGTGCTCTGCAAATTTGTATTCTGTCTTCAGTGGTTGGATAATCAAGAAGGTAGCGCATCGCCCTGCATGCTGTATCTCTTGTACATCCAAGAATAATGCGCATAGCTTCATTCTGTATCCTTTCCATCCTTTCTATCTGCTTATGGCTGAGAGTCAGGGTCGCCTTCGCATACTCTAAAGCAGACATGACCAGCCCCTCGTACAGAAGACATAGATGGCGCTGCTCACAGTTTGCTGCCGCCATCACCCGCATCACAGCCAAACCCCGCTTGGCCTTTGTTATCACCTGGTCTATATGCTCATTATAAGCAAGGATTCGATCAAAACTTATCCCCATGTAATTCATTGCTTGCGTTCCATCCAATCTCTGAACACAGATTTACAGTTGGTGTTGGAGTGTTGACAATATGATTATTCAACGAGAACCATTTCACTGTTGCCTTTGTTGGGTAGACCATTTCTCCATCTTCAACACACCAAGTACTTGTGCGACTGAGCTCGGTTTGTAGTTCCACAGCAACCTGATCTCTATCCTTACCCTGACGATACACTAAAACATCGTCGACATATGACAATGTCATCCCCGGTCCAGTGATCTACTCGCTGGTGATTCTCACAGTGTAGGCGTTGAAAAGTACCGGAGATAATGGTGATCCCTGTGGTAGGCCAGGATATATTGTTGTTGGTTCCGAAGTCCAACTGCCACATCTAAAAACTACTTTCCGTTGGAAGAGAGCTGCAGCAATGCGACTAAAGAGGAAAGGACTTATGTTGAGTTCAAGAAGCTGAAGCATTAAAAAACCCAATGGTACTCAGTTGTACGCGTCCTCAAGATCAATCGCTGCAGCAAAGGTTTCAATGCCTGAGTGGAAACCTTCACAGACATCATGGGCAAAAACTGCTGCATTGGTCCAGGTTTCTCTTTTTGGACGTTACCCTCCCAGGGTAGGTGGGAAAACACATTGCCTCTCTAGCTGGCTTGATATTTTTCTGGCAATTAACTTCCCCAGCAGCTTTCCTATTGTATTCTGCATGGTTATTACTCGATATCCCGAATTGTTGTGTGGTCTTTGCGAGACTTCGACAAGGGAATCAGATAGCTGTGTAACCACTCCTCCTTGATGTTAGCACTCCCTATACTGTTGTTGTACATGTCTGCTAGCTTCTCTAGATCGTTGTCGGTACGCCTATTGATGTCGTCGTATCTTATTCCATCTGGCACTGGAGGACAGTTGCTTGATCGTCGAAGCACGGCCTTTATTTCTTTCACTGTCACTGTGTCTTCATCCGAAATGTTCTGGGCCTTGCACCTGCCTGAGATGACCTCCTTGGCGTGTGTGCACAGAGGCAGGCAAACATTTTGACCTTATTTTTATCGACAAAGATAAATAAAAAGGGAAATACAGAATCACAGATTCAAAATAAAAAAATAAATAAAAATAATACTTCACAAATAACTTCACTTAATAATCACAAATAAGTAATTCACATAGTTTCAAGGAATCAATAGACCCCTGAGTGCAGGAAACGAGCATACGGAATACAAATGACAGGCTGAAGAAACGATTGCGACTATCGAAGAGACGGTGGCATAGATACTTTTCTCTCGCCCCTGTTAAATGTTAGGTTTTCGTGTTCTTTACAGGACGTCGCTATCAATAGTTTTTGGCTTTTGTTTTTTTCTCAAGGCCACATAGGTAGTTGAATGACCTCTATCAAGGCATTTGACATTTGGCATGACTTGTGGCAGTAACTGCTTGATCATAAGACATTACATGAAGTAAGTGTATTTTAAGAAGCTCCTTGAGGATCAGTCAGTATCCATCTCCCTGATGTCTAGTGATGTCGAGAGACCATATATGAGTAGTTCCCGGTGATATCCTGTCGAATCTATTTAATCATTCAATCAGTCGGTCAAGCAGCATGCCGATGGTGTTACATACAACTTTAACCTCTCCACCCTCTCTCGCTAACACACATGAGATAGGAGAATTACTCCGTTAAGCTTTCACCGAGAAACTAGTCAATTTTGGATCTTCCCAACCGGAAAATGGGTCCTTGGTGGTACCGGAAATAGATCTTCCTTGTGCGGAGACTTCAGAGAGTGGCAGGAAGTCAGGAATTTGTGTGTGGGATTACGACTTCCAAATGTGCCTCTGAAATTGTCTTTACTCGCAAGCATTAAAAGAGCTTTTAAGTTTTCAATGTCTGTTTGCTAACGGAGAACACACACGAGACATTTCATAGTTCAAGTCTGGATGGTCTGTGCTAGTGTGTACATATAGCATGTCAAATAACCAACACCAACAAAAAACAAAACAGAAGCTAACTACTTGTATTTTTAAGTTGTAAAAGTAATAGACAAGTATTAAAGTTATGTGGTACATGGTACTAGCAAATATCTGTATAGACGAATCGGGACTTGGTGGGTGGTGTTATGACTCACGCATACCATGTGACTTAAAAATACTTACAAATCTATCCATACATATCAAAACAGAACAGTGACAAATGTAAGTGGTGTAGCGATATATCTCGTTAAATAACTTGGAAACAAAAGCTAACTCATTATCAGTTTCAATTGTGTTAACAAATGACGTGGACGACCACCGCACTGTCTCCATTAAAACGTCTCCTTTAGTGTGCTGAAATTGGCCTATGTCATTATTATAGATGATCAAGAATCGTCTCATTGTCTTCCACTATCTCTCTCTCTCACCCCCCCCCCCCCCCCCCCCCCAATTGATTGCTTTAGTTGTTATACTGTGTTTCAGTTATTTCTTTTCTCAAAGTCTGCGCTCATAATAATGTCTGCCCCTTGCTGATGTTTATGGTAGGCTGTCTTTGTGTTTTATCCTCGGTCAAGACATTTGAGTTACATCTTTTGGACCGACGCTGATACTACTATGAAGATGATCGCAAAGCTGTATGCTTCCACTTAGCCGCTGCTGATTAGAACACTTTATACAGGATTGTTAAACAGCGTTTACTACCCATAATGCACAGACTCCGATACCAACGTGAATATCTCCACGGGTACTGTTTCGCAGAGTGCTCCTTCCTCCCTTCAAGGTCGGAATACAGCGGGGTGTGCTAAACCTTCACTGAATTTCACAGTTGTGGAGTAGCACATTAGGATGTAACCGGTGTATGATTCAGGACAGCACCTACTGGCTGCTATTAGGCCAAGTGTTACATTGTGTCCATCGCTGATACAGGTATTTCATTATCAACAAGCACATCTCTTTGATCCAGGAGAGGAAAGGGGGGGGGGGCAGGGTCACAATCATAGAGACAGATATGAGATTTTAAGGAACCGATGCAGCAGGCTGTCTGTATGAAGATGACAATGGATCGGATCACATCAGTGAACTACTGAACTAACATTGCCTGGTAAATCACAAACAGACAATAAATACTGGGGTCGATGGCAACGACGTGTAAAGGACATGCAACATATTGTATCTTGTACATCTGGGACAATGCTTCTTTTGCCATGACTGTCTCGTTTTAACATCTTCGAGGCAACCGTACAGAATACAACAGTTTTGAATAAGATCACTACAGACACACGTGATCACCATGGGCTCTCTTCTAATCCCTGTATACACAGACACGAAAACAGGAGAATCTTAGAGCAGAAATTCAATCAAACAGAACCCAGAATGCCACAAATTGGATGAAAGGAGATCTATGTGAAACTGTTGTTCCAGCCAGACGAAATGGCTGCCGGCTTGCGTGATGTTATTGGGACGCAATTACATACGGATAACATTTTAAGTGATCTTGAGTAAACCCTAGATATCGTGAAAGATTCACTACTACAATTCTATTGTCAATTTGTAATCAGAAGAAATGAAAGCTAGTAAAGGGAAATTGGAAATTATTATCATGAATACTTATAGTGGGATTTCACTCAAAGTAGCGTTATATTCAGTTTCGACGGGGAATATATATCTATATATATATATATATATATATATATATATATATATATATATATATATATATATATATATATATATATATATATGTGTGTACTAGCTGACCCGGCCCGGCTTCGCCCCGCCCCTGGCAGGGAGCATCTCATTTAATTCATAATCGGCCCCTGCTCCCGTTCCCGTTCCCAGAAAAGACGACCCCACCCCGGCTTCGCCCAGTTCCTGGCGGGGAGCGTCTCATTTAATTCATATTTGGCCCCTGCTCCCGTTCCAAAAAAAAAGACCACCCACCTCGGCTACACCCACGCTGGCGGGGAGCATCTCATTTAATTCATATTCGGCCGCTGCTCCCGTTCCCGTTCCCAAAAAAGACGACCCGCCCTGGCTTCGCTCAGCCCCTGGCGGGGAGCGTCTCATTTAATTCATGTCGGCCCCTACTCCCGTTCCTGTTCCCAAAAAAAGACGACCCGGCCCGGCTTCGCCCAGTCCCTGGTGGGGAGCGTCTCATTTAATTCATATTAGTAGTCATATAAGCTCCCGTTCCCGTTGCCGGAAATATGGCGGACAGATTGGAAGAGAACAATCTTCATCCCAATAATTAATAGGGGAATATGAAACTACTGAACGTAAACTTACCAAGATATCACGAAAACCCAATAAATGCTGAGATGACTGTATAGATGTCGAAGAAAAATAAACAGATGAGTTAGAAAATTTTCCCGTATTTAAAATAGATGCGTTATTTTTAAGAAAACTTTAAAAATGCTTTAAAGAATTTATCATTATATATTATAACTCATATGCCTGTAAATAACTGTAAACAAACATTTTATAAAGCTTTGATAACAATGAAACAATTATATTTAAAATATATAGCAATGCTACTAAAAGTTGTATCCCTTGATATAACGTTTATTAAGTTAAGTCCTCTCGATATATATAAATTATAATTTAAATTACAAAATTAAATTCTATTACGTAAATAGCTGTTTGTAAACTAACAAACTATGACAGCTGGCTGCACGGGAAGATAAGAACACGTGTAGAAAATTTTGTCTCAATCGGATGGACCGTTCGCGAACGCATAAATAACATATACATACATACAGATATATATATATATATATATATATATATATATATATATATATATATATATATATATATATATATATATATATATATATATATATCCACTAAAAAGTACTGGAGAGTTTTGGTAATAGACCATAACTTTAGGAAGGGAAAATCCCAACTGCACCTCCCCGCGGTAGAGGATGGAAACACACCACGGTGTGGCTAACACAGCTCTGGGGACCGAGTATCCACTGGAATAAGTGGACAACTCTGCAGCTGAGCAGAGCAGGGCACTCACTTGTCCTGACAGTCGGAAATGGCTGTCAAAGGCAGAGTTAAAGGCCACCATGTGAATGTGGAAGGCAAGGGGAAACCACCGCATTATCTTCCCAAGATTTCATGGCGACACACATTTCAGAAATAGTGAATGACGTTAATGGCTGTCTTAGGACATCCTCGTCCGGTAGGGACAGTCATGAGCCACAGGTGACACCAGACCCGTCATCCAGCTACTGATGGTAAAACTAAAACAATAACTAAACTAAATAAATTTAGAGTAGGAACATGGAATGTTAGGACATTAAATGAGCTAGGAAAGTTAAACAATGTTCTAAGAGATATGGAAAACATGAAAATGAATATACTAGGCATAAGTGAGATGAGATGGAAGGGATCTGGCAAAATTATAACCGACAAACACACAATAATTTATTCTGGAGGGGACACACATGAAAAAGGTGTAGGAATAATATTTGATGAAAATACAGCCAAATCTATGACTGGATACTGGTGCATTTCAGATAGAGTTATAATGGTCAAAATCAAAGGCAAACCAATAGATATAAATATTATACAAGTATACGCACCAACAACAAACAGTAGTGATGAAGATATACAAAACTTTTACGATGAAGTTGAAATGGCAATAGCCCAAATTGGATCACAAGAAATAAAAATAATACTGGGGGATTTTAATGCAAAAGTAGGAAAGGGAAAAATAGAGGATATAGTGGGAAATTACGGTTTAGGTACAAGAAATGAAAGAGGAGAGAAACTAATAGAATGGGCAAATATTAATGATATGATAATTGGAAACACATGGTTTAAACACCATAAAAGACGACTATACACATGGAAAAGCCCTGATATGAAAATACGCAACCAAATTGACTACATACTTATTAATAAAAGATTTAGAAATGCATTAATTAATGTAAAGACAATGCCTGGTGCTGGCGGTAACAGTGATCATGTACCACTATGTGGACAAATAAAAGTAAGATTAAAGAGAGGGGAAAAAAGTGGTTAAAATCTTGAGACTTAATAAAGAGGTTCTGAAAGTAGATAAAGAAATTCAAGAACAATACAGAGTGATTGTGAAAAATCGGTACAATGCAATAGCAAAAATACAGAGTATAAATGAACAATGGGAAATGTTAAGGGACTTCATTCATCAAACTAGCAAAGAAATATTACCGGAGAGAAGCCAAAAAGCTAAGAAAAAATGGATGAATGAAGAAATCTTAAAACTGACGGACAAAAGGAAACAGAATAAAAATGACAAACAAGAGTATGCTAAGATAAATAAAGAAATAAGAGATAAATGTGTGAAGGCAAAAGAAAGTTGGTTAAACGAGCAATGCAGAAAAATTGAATTAAATTCCATTAAATATAAAAAAGTATGCACAGACAAATCAGCGAGCTGACAGGAAGAAAAATAAGAATAAATACAGGGTGTTTGAAATCAAAAACAGGACAGATTTTATTCGAGGAAGGTGCTATCATGAAGAGGTGGAATGAGTATATAAGAGAATTATATAATGGAGAAAGGGAAGAATTAACAGGAGAAAGTAACTTAGAAGGCCCACCTATTCTAAAAGAAGAAGTCGCTGACGCTATGAAACATATAAAGAAAGGAAAAACAGCTGGGCCAGATGAAATCACAGTAGAAGAATTAGAAGTATTGGGAGAATTTGGGGTAGATATATTAACCAAAATGCTGAATATTTACAACAGTGGATATTTACCGAGCGATATGCTGAAATCTGTATTCATCGCAATACCAAAGAGACCAGGAGCACTTGAATGCGAAGATTTTCGTACAATTAACCTCATAAACCATGTCACTAAGCTTCTACTCAGAATTATAATGAGAAGAACAAGAAAGAAAATAAAAATGGAAATTAGTGAAGAACAGTACGGTTTTATGGAAGGAAAGGGTACAAACAATGCAATATATATATTACGAACACTAATAGAAAGGTCAATAGAGAAACAGAGGGACATATATTTATGCTTCATAGATTATACTAAGGCATTTGATAAAGTAAAACATGATGAGCTGATTAAAATGTTGGAAGATATCAACATTGATGGGAAAGATTTAAGAATAATAAAGAATATATACTGGAACCAAGTAGCAGCAATTAAAATGGGAAATAAAGAGGGTAGTTACGAACAGATAAAGCTAGGAGTACGACAGGGGTGTGTCTTGTCACCCGATCTCTTCTCCCTATATAGCGAAGTAATAATGAGAGAGATCAAAGAGAAGCCAGGAATACTAATCGGAGGATATAATATAAACAATATACGCTATGCAGATGACACAGTATTGGTAGCGGATAATGCAACAGACCTACAACAATTGTTGGACAGTGTAGTAACAGAGAGTGCACAGAAAGGACTCTCCTTGAATATCAAGAAAACAGTAACAATGGTGATATCAAAGAA
This sequence comes from Cepaea nemoralis, assembly GCA_014155875.1. Lineage (NCBI taxonomy): Eukaryota > Metazoa > Mollusca > Gastropoda > Stylommatophora > Helicidae > Cepaea > Cepaea nemoralis. The sequence continues at coordinate 125,531 of JACEFZ010021329.1, forward strand.
AATGGGGACACCAAAATGTGACATAGAAATAGAAGGGGAAATTCTCAACCAAGTGGATAATTTTAAATACCTAGGGGCACTTATAACATCAGATGGAAGATGTACAACAGAGATTAAGAGCAGAATAGGGCAGGCAAAAGCCAGCATTTCAGAAAATGAAGAGTATCTTATGCAATAAGTCGCTACCAATGAATGTAAGAAAGAGAGTACTAAAATGCTATATAGAACCAGTTTTGCTGTATGGCAGCGAATCTTGGAATGTAAATGAACAAATTAGGAAGAACTTAGAAGCAACAGAGATGTGGTTTTTAAGACGAATGTTGCGAATTCCTTGGACTGCCAGAGTAACTAACAACGATTGCCTGAAAGAGGCTAATGAAACTAGAACACTATATACAACAATAAGAAAGAGACAAACATCTTTCTTTGGTCATGTGATGAGAAGAGAGGCATTAGAGAACATCGTGACAACTGGAAAGATCGAGGGGAAGAGAGGCAGAGGCAGACCAAGAGAAATGATGCTGGACGGACTGAGACGGTGGCATGGAGGAATATCATCAGCAGAGTTGATCCAGAACACCAAAGACAGAGATCTGTGGAGAGCCATGAACGCCTACGCCAGCCGGCACGGCACTTGATGATGATGATGATATATATATATATATATATATATATATATATATATATACACAACCACACACACACACACACACACACACACGAGGGTGAGTTAATAAGTAAGACACACAGTTCTGTGGGATAGCAGGTAAATGTAGTTGTGTTATCTACAGGTGTCATTAGGTAGCAGCAACATCGAACTTTATATTCCCGTTCGTCAGGTGGCGCTACATGTCTCATGCGCATGCGCAGCCCATAAACAAAATGGCGACTGTACTTACGGAGTTATCATCCAAAGAGCAACGTGATGTTGTGCGTTGTTTGTGTGCAAAAGGACTGACTGCAAAGAACGTTCATAAAGAAAATGCTTCCTGTTTATGCTGACAATATTTTTTCCCCTTAAAGCGGTGCATAGCTGAGTAGAAAAAATTTCTCAAGGACGCTCTAAATTTGTTGATGAAGAAGCTGAAGTACAAGACATACTGAACAGGATTATTACTGGGGACGAATCATGGGTGTATCACTACCAGCCCGAATCAAAGCGTGGTTCAATGCAATGGAAACATCCTTCTTCGCCTTGTGTCCAAAAATTCAAGGTTACGCCATCAGCAGGGAAGGTTATGCTGACAGTGTTCTGGGATTGTCAAGAAGTGCTTTTAACCAAATTCAAGAAGAAAGTTGACAATGTGAGTTCTCAATAGTACTGTGAAGTTCTATCGATGCTTCATGATGCAATTCAAAGAAAACGGCCAGGACTGCTGACTAACTAGAGGATTGTGGCTTCTTCATGATAATGCCAAACGACATACGGCTCGATTAACTCAGGAGAAAATTAACCAACTATGGCGGGAAGTTCTGGAACATCCACCTTACAGCCCAGTCTTAGCCCAATGCTATTTCCACCTATTTGGTCCACTGAAAATCTACCTTGGCGGGAGACATTTCGCTAATGACGCCGAAGTTGAATGTGAAGTGAAAACATGGGTTAGAAAACAGAGCAAGCAGTTCTATGCTTCCGGTTTGGGAGGACTGATAAAACGATGGGATAAGTGCATCAGTGTTGGTGGAAATTATATTGAGAAATAAAGGGACAATGTATGCATACAAATAAATTGGTTTCATGTTGTTATCATATTTTGTTACTTTTTCTACAGCCATTTGTAACTTATTTATTGACTTCCACTCGTATATTTAAATGTGACTGTATTTTCACATTTGATGTATACACAGGTGTAAGTATTAATTAAGTTAAATAATATATTATAATATGGACTTTGTGTGTAAGGATATAGTATCCATATTCCATTTTGTTCTTTAGACGGCGCATGTTCGGTTTCGTTATTGTCATGTTTATTGTTTATTGGTTGCCGTTTTATGTTTTACATACATTTTAGGGGGACACGATGCATGTATTTGTATTCGTTTATATAGTAGACATTATGCGATAGTCCACTACATATTACAATAATTATCTGTGTATGTGATTGTTGAGTCAACTTACTGACTTGCTGTTGTTATTTGTACTTTTGTGTATATTTTTAATGCTGAATTTATACTACATTCATTTGTTAAAGAAGGACATCTTTGCGCCACTCTTTGCGTATCATTAGGATGTCACCTAGAATATGTGAATGCCTTACATGTCACACCCCAACGGCAAAATCGTAACTTTTCACCTTGTAACAAGAATGTGATAGAATTTATCAGAATGTGTTATCCAGCACCGACCTCACAGCACTCAGCGCATGATCTTAAATGTTCCGTCTACCTCAGAAGATGTCCTTGAGTATTGATACTGACAGTTCCAGTGGCCAGTTGGTCACCCAAGCCTCTGCTTCTTCCCCTATCACGATCCTTTCTGTTTGGGCCGTATTGATTTCTTGATTTCATCATGTAGTCATTGTTGTTAGTTTGTTCGTTTAACAGACGAACATTCAATAGGCAATATCCTGTCTGCCATGCTCAGTCTTAGCATTTGCTTTGAGATGCCTTGAAAATCAGCCAATCTATCTTTTAATTACCAAGTACACTTGCATGGTCTTGACATTGCAGCCAGTTCTATTACGTATATGGTTGACTCAGGGTGTTAATCACTCATGGCGATAATTCGTACATTCATACTTTCCAAGAATTAACTGAAAGCCAGCTATGATATCTGTCTTTTTTAATCCAGTCACAGAAAGCCATCGCAGACCTCTTCAGTTCTCTTGTTAAATGTCGTGTTTGAATGCTGACACAGACTGTCTTCACTTCCCATGCCAATTCCAGGTATCCACTTTAGGCCGGCCGACCAATGAACCCAGTTCACATTTTAAAAATCCACCTCGAATGACCACCTTGATTTGGATGTTTTATAAAATGGCATGGCTATCGGATGTTCAGAAAGCAACGGCAAACTACTGAACGTAAACTTGCAAAGAGATCACAAACAGCCAAAAACGTTGGGGTTGACTGCGACGTACTGTAAAGGATATGCAATTTACATTGAAGGGGTTTTGAATACATGAGAACCGAGCCGGCGGGCAAGTGTCGTGCTAGCCACAGCTCTAAAGTGGCTCCTAACTCCGCACTCCTGCCAAGGGTTACATTAGCTCCATGTCTTTTACATAAAGTTGAAATAAATCCCAGCATCTATTGGCTGTTTTAATTTTCTAAGCAATTTCTATCACCATCATGTTGCAGGATCGTTGAAGAACGTCGCTCTCACCACAGCAAGTGTAAAAGCAACACGATCTATTATTATTTGCACTTTTACGCTCATTAATTTCGAATTGCTTTCCTAACAAGCGATCTTCTTCCTAAAGGGCTACTTCTAACTTCAAACCCGATATGTCGGTGTTGAGAAACTACATTCACTGCCCTTAAGTCACAGACGCTAGCAGCTTATGGTTAACTGAGAGTTAATGCATATTTAAATTATTTACGCAGGGGAAGTAATTCATATACTTTGTCAACAGGTCTTTAGTCAAATTAGTTAATTCCCTTTATTAGTCCAGCACTTTTTAAAGGAAACTATGGCTCCAATGGCTGTTGGCGGTTAATGGTTACAAGCCAGATGTTTCGATAGTTCTAATGCGCATGATGCGAAAAATATGAATTACAATGTCTCATAGTGCAAGTCCACATTAACTTCATCTGGTGGATTCTGTGCTCCCGGGTAATCTAGCTGACAATTAGGGTTCAAATACCTAGCGAGAAACTAGATGGTACAACATACGAGGTCCCTTCATATATATTACCCCAAACAAATGGGACAGAAATAGGCCCAGTCTATCACTGAATGTTTGCTAACGTTCTTGCTAATGAGCCAGATCGTAGTGGAGGTCATGGCATCTCACAATCCACTCTGTGCTCGGTGAATAAGTACAATGCTGAATATTTCCGGCGACAGTGCTCATTTGAGCTCCACCAGGCAGGTGTAGAGCCAGGCTCCGGAACCTTAACAAGACCCACTGTTATCTAGAGGATGACCATCGAGTACATCGCGTAGAGTCGGGATATAGCGGTGGCGGGAAACTAATAAAAGCAAGACACAGGGAGAAAACCACTATCCCTCTAAGAATAATGTTCTGGATCAGTTAGTTGTATATCCTTTACGGACGGAACCTGAAAATCCCTTCGCCACGGAGCTGGCCCGGACCGTGGGCGTCCTGGCCGTGATGGTATAGTGGTTAGTACTTGGCGTTGTGGTCGCGATAACCGAGGTTCGAATCCTGGTCACGGAAGAGTCTGTGATGTCTCGCATTGCCAAGCTCTGGGTTGCAGAAGAAGCAAATAGCAAGTACGTTGGGCATGGCAAAGTGTTTCATGAGAAGCAAGTCGGTGTCTGTTGTATCCAAGAGACTCATTTGAAAGCATATACTTGCAAAATACAAAATTATCTGTGCCTTAGATCCACACGTTTTTGACAGGATAAAAGTAAATTGAATTGCAAAAAAAAAAAAAAAAAACCGCGCATGAGGCAATCATGCTGTTTAGTTTTTTTAGTTTTAGTCATTAGATCAACATCACGGCACACGGTTTAACCCATAAGTGCTCCGTTTTCCTCCTAACTCAAACCTGAGTCTGGAGAAACTCAGCTCAATGCACGAACTCCGTTGCATCGGCGAGGATCCTGAAATACTTTGGGTAGATTTTTAACTCGAAATTTTGCCCGGCAGCGCCGTTAGGCTACTCTTTTTCGATTTCCAACTGCCAAGGGATTTTTTACGTGCGCAACAATACACACAGGCGTCCGATCTCACTACCCAAAGACCAGGGGAAAGCTAGGAAGTCCATGTGAATTTAAATAAAAAATAAATCCCGGGCCTCACCGGGGCCTGAACCCGGGACCCCCAGTACTCGAGGCGGACACCATACCTCGAGACCACTCAGCCCCCTGTAGTGCACAAACTAGCAGGTGTATCTCGCAACCCTGTAATGATGTACATGCTGTTCTAGCTATAAAAAGACAAGAGGGAAATATAATGTTTTGATCTATACTTGTATCCCCTACCGAATTTAAGAGTCTCTTTTTGATATAGGTACCAGCCACAAAGGAAGGAGCAGTAGTGCACAAACTAGCAGGATTGTCTCGCAGCCCTATAATGCTGTGTTCTAAAGTGCACACCAGCTTGAACAAAAGAGTGAAGATAATAATACTATACTAGATGTCCACTGAGCATTACTTCAAGAGATGATCTTATTTTCAACTCCAGAACGTAGCGACAAGCAACTTCCTTTCCCCACCCGAACTATTTTTAGGGGCTACAGGTTGAGGAGTATGGTGGAATAGTTTAGAGTTGCTGCTTGCGCCTCTATCTTGAGCACACCTGGTGTGGGAAGGTATGAATTTGAACACAATGAGGAAGCGAAAAAGAATAAAACACTGCTCTATCCCTGATCCTGATCATCCTGACAACAGATAATGTCGTCAACGTCGTTCGTTGTCTTGAATGGCTGTGTGAGGTGCACCTAGTCGGGAACTTCCCTACCGACGCAAGTTAGGGACACTTACATTTCGAGAATGTGACCCCAGCACGAAGCCGGAGTTGCTTTTTGAGCGGGCGAAAGAAAGCTTTTTGTGCAAATGTTTGACCAGGTCTAGAGAAGACTCTCTCTCTCTCTCTCTCTCTCTCTCTCTCTCTCTCTCTCTCTCTCTCTCTCTCTCTCTCTCTCTCTCTCTCTCTCTCTCTCTCTCTCTCTCTCTCTCTCTCTCTCTCTCTCTCTCGATGAATAGTGGGCCTGCATTCAGTAAGCTGACATAGCTTTTCGGTCAGTCCTACCTAGGGTAGCTTGAAAGCTCGTATGTAGGCATTCCAGTGTTTTTTGCATGTATCACTGGATACCGAGGGAGCCCGCTGAGCGAATGCTAATCTTGGCCTGCGTCTGTGTGAATAGTCCGTCTGTGAGATAGATATCTGGTTGATCCTGCCAGTAGTCATATGTTTGTCTCAAAGATTAAGCCATACATGTCCAAGTTCACACTGTCTCACGATGAAACCACGAATAGCTCATTAAATCATTCGAGGTTGCTTAGATGACACGATCCTACTTGGATAACTGCGGCAATTAGAGAGCTAATACACGCTTACCAAGCTCCGACCCTTGCGGAAAGAGCGCTTTTGTGTGTTGCCGGGACCCATAAGGGAAGCAAAGAACAGCAATACTGTAGCCTACCACGCATGTCGTAAGAGGCGACTAAGGAGGCTTGATGGTTCCGTCGCCCTGCTACTGAGTGAGTGCGTGGCGCGACACTGTGAGCTGTGAGTTTCGTGTAAAATGCTTTTGAATCTGCCCGAGGTATTTTGGAAGGTGACTGCATGTTCGGAGCGATGGCAGATGGCTATGTCCCAGAGTTGACCGGTTTTTGCCTTATGCAGAAATGCGTGACTGCTGGGCTTCTGGTTGACTGCCACTGCCATCGACGATGAACTGTATTTCGTGGACTGTGTGGGTGAACATCTAGGAAACATCCAGATGGGAAAATGAATGCCGATTCCATCAGAGATGAACTGGGTGTTTCGTGGGGGACTATTGTGTTGACATTCTGGCGGTGGCATTATGCACAGTATATCTGTGCGGGCTGTTGTTTGTCGAGACTCCTGTCTTTTCCACTTTTCACATTGGGCAGTGGGGAGCATTTTGTGTGATATTCACTGGCACAGGAACGGAGCATAATGGGGACGACCCGTTGCTGTGAAGTTGGAACTGCGACTAACTAACTAACTAACGGGGATTTAGGGTTCGATTCTGGCGAGGGAGCATAAGAAACGGCTACCATATCCAAGGAAGGCAGCAGGCGCGCAACTTACCCCCTCTTGGCATGGGGAAGTAGTGGGGAAAAATAACAATACGGGACTCTATCGAGGCCTCGTATTGGAATGAGTACATTTAAAACCCTTTACTGAGGATCCATTGGAGAGCAAGTATGGCACCTTCAGCCTCGGTAATTCCAGCTCCATTAGCGTATTTTAATGTTGTTGCAGTTAAAGAACTCGTAGCTGGATCTCAGGCGCAGGCGGGCGGTCCGGCTAGCACCGGTTCACTGCCCGTAGTTCCTGCTCTACAGTCTACCGGCTCTCTCCCGTGTGTGCTCTTTGCTGAGTGTCCCGGGTGACCGGTGCGTTTACTTTGCAAAAATTTGAGTGTTCATAGCAGGCCTCGGCTGCCTGAATAATGGTGCATGGAATAATGGAATAGGTCCTCGGTTCTATTTTGTTGGGTTTAGGAACTGGAGGTAATGATTAACGGGGACAAACGGAGGCATTCGTCTTGCGGTTTTAAAGGTGACATTCTTGGATCGCAGCAAGACGAGCTATTGCGTAGGTATTTGTCAAGAATTTTTGTCATTAATCAAGAACGAAAGTAAGAGGCGTGAAGACGATCAGACAGTGTCGTAGTTCTGACTATAAATGATGCCGACTAGCGACACCAGTGGTAAAGTGAACCGAACCGGAATGTGCACTGGCTAGCAAATCCACCGCATATAAAGCCCGAATCATTTGCAAGGTGCCACTACATGCTTGGTCAAGATACTTGTTCTACGGCTCCCAGCTGAGGGATATGGCTGAACGCCTCTATGTCAATATTTCGCGGATGTGAGGGCCTGGCCGTTACTCACTCTCATTTGCATGGGGGTAAGATGTGGAGCCGCCAGCATCTGCAGCCTGCCTCGTTAGCGTTATGCAAGGTAGAAAAAGCTTCCTCGGGGCGCGCAATGGTTACGAGGAAAGTGCGTATCTAAAGCTCATTTAATGAGCGTAATCAAAGGTAGAAAAACGTCTCATTTACATGAAATGGAATATTGCTTGACTAGCGAACCCATTACATGGAAGTCCGAAACGACAGATTGCTGTGATGATGTCATCTGCATACAGACGTCTCCTGGTCTCCGGAGGAGCAGCCTGTTGTGAATGAGGGGCCCAATATACGAAAGTGAGGCTAAGCAGCCATGTGCAGGACGGTAAGGTTCCTTGGGTGAGCCCAGTACCAGAAAGTTACGTGTCGGCTCTACAATTATGGAAGCCTCATTGGATGGCGGGAAATGCCGATGGTCTGCCCCTGCCTTCCATTGAGGGCAGTCCGAGATGTCTTCGGCTGTTCTATGTGGGCCATCTGGGAAAAGGATGACACGACAACAGTAAGAGTCGAGAAAGCGACCCAAGACACAAATTGGAATGATGCTTTGGTAGCAAGCTCATTTCGTGGAATGTCCGAACTGAAAGCTCACTGAGTGAATGTCGCCTGCAGACTCTCTCCTGGTTTGCGTGGGAGCGGCCTAAGGCGAACGAAAGATTCTCTCAATATACGGTAGTGAGGAAGAGAAGCAGCCATGTTCAGGACGTGACGATTCCTTGGGTGAGCCCAGTACCAGAGCGTTATGTGTCGGCTCTGCAATTACGGAAGCCTCCTTGGTTGACGTGGAATGTCCATGGTCTGCGTCTGCCTTCCCTTGAGGGTTGACCGTGATGTCTGTGGCCGTTAATCACGTCCGGAAAAGAAAAAAGACAAAACAACTATCCGGATGAACGCAGAAGATGAAGAAACCAAAGCAGAAGAAGCAGTTGTATGTTCATGTGCACTATTTTGACTTTTAGGTAATTGTTTCGTCTTTTTTCCTATTGTTAACGATAGTGTACATTTTACTCTACACGTTGGTCTGTGTATATACCTTTTCTTTGTGTTTTACTTTGATGTGCCTTCTCCCTCAGAGAACTTGGTTAGATAATGTTAAAACTTAAATACATTAAACCTGTATAGGACCATACTAGCCTTAATGGCATCCAGCCCGTATGTGTTCTGCTCAGTAATGACCAGGTTATGTTCCACACATATACCCCTTCTTGTATGTGAGGTTCCAGCATAGATCTTGTACACCAAAATGGTTTCCGGGCCTACAGAGGATAATGGGGTCTCTTCAACATAGATCCCGTGAAGAAGGTACTTCGGTAGAGTGTCGAGAGGAAAGGCTCTACAGATACATTACTATAATATATGCAAGTCCTCACTGAGGTTTAATGGATGTGTACGCCAGTGCATTAGATTTCAAGAGCTGAAGCTCGGGATCCTGTAGATAATTCACACACATCGAATGATAGTGTGTGCATCAAAACCCTGCTGGTCAGTTGACACACGTCTCATGATCTTAGTCCGTTTTGCTATTTTGGTCAACTCTCTGTCAACTCTCGGTAACAAGTACTGATTGGCGCTTATATACGTAGAATAAACAGTTAGAGATCAGGGGAAACATACACTTTTTTATGCCGCCTTTGTGACAAATTATATTTCTTGCTCACTCCCTGTGTGTGTGGAAGTGTTTAGTCTTGTTTGTCATCATTATCATGAGCCATGTTGATATATGTTTGTGGTAATATTTCGCAATCGCACACGATCACTAGAATCTTGGATCATCTCAGTTTTGTCGCGTGGCAAATCATCCAGATATGTATCTCTTTTTCTTTATCTTGCCCTTTTCTCACCAAGTTTGACTATTAAAACTAAGTTTTCCAGTTTATCAGAAATGGTTTGACCATCCGCCCCTAATATTGCGAATGACTTTACGGTTTTAGTAACGATCAAATGTTTACTTGCTGGGTACATAAGAAACATAACGTAAAGATAATCCAAGAATAGAAACTGCTTCGGAGATTTAAGTCAATGTTTAAATAATGAGTAATAAACAGTTCCTGCCGTCACTGTCTCAGGTGCTTACCTAAAGTAACTTTGATAAGAATTGTAAGAACAACCATGAAATACCGACTAAAGATACTTTACTATGACCAGAAGCGACAGGATCATAAATGATAGCTCAGAAATCAAGTGAGAATACTGTCAACCACTGAGTGCCGATTGGTCAATTAAAATATGGGTCTGGCACCACATATCTAGTGCACTTTTTTTTTTTTAAAACTCGCATATACTTTTACAGGACATCGCTGTCAACAGCAGCATCTTTCAGCTGTCTGTTGATTTCTTGGCAAGATTACGCTCAGTAGTTTTCCATTGCTTTCTGAGCGGCCGGCTCAGTTATCCCGCAAGACACCAGTGGGGGTAGAACCGCTCCCAGCTCTCGCCCGCTACGAGACTCTGCGTGATAAACGGGATTACGAAGAAAGTGTTGTAACCCCTCGGCCAGAGAGACCGGCCTAGTGCACTTTAGGGCGTGTAAAATGTCCTTTACTTGCTACTTGCTACATACTTTCTCTGTCAACAGTAGATGTTGTTGCGCCACACCGAATTTGACTTGTCGACCTTGTATCAAGACAATCTGCAAGCAAGATGCGGCAACATTGCTTGACATTTAGATACAAGGGAAGCAGAGTAAGAAACAGGGGCTGCAAGTTGTAGGATATTTGCAAATGCTACCTGCTGCTGCATCTCACACAATGGATATGAAAAGAAAACATATCCTATCCTGTCCCTGAATGTTATAACCGCGAAAGTGGACAGTAGAAACAAAGGAAAGGAAACATGTGTATTGGAGTAAAAATGCAAGTCAGGAACCATTTTATAAGTCTTACGACTCTATTGAATGTGATGTAAAACCCATATTTCTATAGAACAATCGGCACTTGGGGTGAGTGATGTGGTCAGAATAACGCTGGTAGCCTTCACTTGCCAAAACATTTCCCCATACCCATTTTAGGCTGGGTCGATCTGGAAGACAAGGTCATTGTGTGCTAAGGAATTGGTTCATGTTTTCAGTTCCTAATCGGTCCATGTTTTTTTTTTTCTACTTTTTGTGAGGACACGTTGACTACACATGTGTACTTTATGATTACACAATCTTATCTCTGCTGGGGATTAAACTAGAACAACTGACAGGGTAAGAAAGTGCTCTAACCTCTATTGAACAGCCATACAACAATAAAAGTAATTAGAGAAGCAACGGCTTGTAGCAGGATATAACAATAGGAAATACAGACAGATATGTGTATTTCCAGAGAAAATAAGTGACACACAAAACACGGACACAGTAAGAAATGTACACTGTGTTCGTGTTTAGTATGTCTCATCTTTTAGCAGGAGCTACTTATACCTAACCGTTTGTAATTCCTATTACCAGAAGAATGTGTGAAGAAAGGGTGTTCTCCTAGAAAAATAGATGAGCAAATTATGGCAGACTATGGAAAAGTTATCAACTTATAACAAAATGAAAAGGCGTGCTGTATATGAGATGGTTTCGGCTCTGTTCTCCATTGGTGGATATAATACAGAAGAATATGAAGAATATGATGATGGTGAGGGTGCTGCAGTAGCAGGAGCAGTGATAACTGTAGTATAATAGTAACAGTGTTGTAGTAATGGCGATCGTGGTGGTAGTAGTAGTAGTAGTAGTAGTAGTAGTAGTAGTAGTAGTAGTAGTAGTAGTAGTAGTAGTAGTAGTAGTAGTAGTAGTAGTAGTAATAGTAGTAGTAGTAGTAGTAGTAGTAGTGTGACAAGACCGCCGGGGCTTGGTCTGGTTTGCCACGATAGATACTATCCCCTGCCTTTGCTCCAACCACCTCAATAGCACTCTACATCTACCAGGCCCCACACAAGCCGGGACAGCTTAACCTCCCCTCCCTCACCTAGGGTTCCAAACCCCAAGGGGGCTCGGACCAGACACCAGTCATATCACTGCACAAAGTCATAGCTAAGAGAACAAAAATTTAATTCTGAACTACGTCAACCACAACACAGAGAAGGATGGCTGAAAGCCAGACGAGAAGAACTATGTACAATATCAGAGATGCAGATGAGTATTCATCATCATGGAGGCGGACGATAGCTCGTGCGGTTGTCCAGTCGTGGTAGCGACTCACCCAGGCTCCTCCAGTGGACTGGAACGCCAAGGTCTGCTGCCTCTCCAAAGTTCCCTCTTCACACAGAGAACCAATTACGGGCTGATCAAGCACAGTACCACTGCCTGACTGACACTGCACCGATGAACAAGGATCCTTCCTTGCTGTCGTACTATTTCACTCGTCACACTCCTGATGACGTCTGGGCCGACCCTAGAACATTAGCGGTCTCCCACTTGCAGAAAAACTACAGGTAGCACCGTCTCAAACTACACAAGAGCCTGGTCACTCTTCTATCTCATAAGTGACCCACACACTGATATGTCACCTACAAAATGAGCGGTTGCTCCACAAGAACACACAATGTCACTGGTAAAGTCTATCAGGTGATTAAACACTTTACCACCTTAGTTCCATGTCCTTGGACAAATAGATCTTCACACAGTATCATGTAACTACCCTGATCAATGGGTAGTAATCACAACCTAGCATACACTGTCAACAGTTCATCACGATGGCATGAGGTAGCTCCCTACCTTAACAAACCTTGTCAACAGTTCATCACATTGGCATGAGGTAGCTCCCTACCTCAACAAACATGTCACTCTGGTGTTCCCACCAATGTTGTAATCAATGTCCTAGGTCAATTGACCACATGTTGGCTTAATAAAGGTAACCAATGTAGAAACACTATTTAAGCATCACTTGATATATGGTGTCCCATAACCCAGCCGGGCCAGAAGCATATAACACAGGTCATGGTGACCGGTAACAATGATCACTTTACTCAACTTGAAAGTTCCTGACCTTGCAATCACCAAGGTTTACCCTGAGGTTGAATGTCACCAGTGCTTCACTGGCTAGAATCACCAGACGTTTCAGTGTTGGATCCTATCAGGATCGGATGACACTCGTCGGACTCTTGACGGAGGTCATAACCTAGACCTACCGACGTATTCAGCACTCAGCTCCTTCCAACATTGAACTCGCAGAATCAGACGACCACTCCCAGTATGGCCTCAATCAACTTCTGGATAGGCACTGGAATGAGTGGGCCCATAGAGCTCATGGTGAAGCTCTTGAATCTTCTTCTGTATAGTAATAACAGATCCTGAAACACGGAGAGGTTGGTGTGAGTACTCAACTACAACAAAGACTACTAGCATCTCCACTAGGTCACCTGCCTCTCAGACATTCCTCATGTCTACCAACATGAGTATGAAATCATCACATCATAGATATACTTAGTCACTATAATATATAGGCATAATGATGGTAGAAAAAGCAATAGCACACCTGTTCAGTCAAGTAACACTTCTGGGCTACATATAACCCCTAGCACCAGAGTCGACTGTATGACTCTGTCAAGCATCCTTCGCCTGGTGCCAGTCCAATCCGGTTTCATCTTCCATCATCAATCAACATATACACTTACTTTCCTTTCAGTGTAGGGATTACTGTATCGAGAAGGTGTCCAGCCGGACATCTCCTTCCTGACAGACTCATCAATTCATCAATCCCTTAACCCATGGACTGATCAATTACACACATTAACAACTATATGCCCATAATGAATTATACTCCTGATAATTCATTACTATAGCATTAACCAAGGAGAACTCATGAATTGTTACACTTAAATAACAAACTCATTTCACAGCCATAGTGTCAGTTCTGGGATCCCTGCCCCAGATCCTGAGTTGCCCTTTGTATTCACTGACTATCTTTCAGGTCAGTCATACCTGTGCCGGTCGAGCACAGCTGTGGTGGCCATCCACCATTACACTTTCCCACAGCTACTGTGGGTCCCGTGTACCTAGTCCCGTGACAACTTAAGTCACGTCATCCAATGTAGCCAACCTCCAGACTCCACTTCCAAATTCTGGCTCCACCTTTTTTGGGGGGTGGTTATCCCCTTCATATACTACTACTTCACGGCAGTACTCCAAGTACTCCATGAACCGAATTAGGGTTCCAGAAGAGTAGAATATTAGAGACAGAAACGGTTAGGTTCAAACCTCGATCTACCTAGACACCACGGCCTCGAATTACGGAGTGCCGCTTCACCCTCGATCGGGTATGTTCACTCTTCGGATCTGGCTCGATCGCTTTGGGTCGGACCTATTACCTATCGGGTTGTGGGTACCGGCCTACCTCCCGCTGCCTAGACAAACGTAAGATGGAACCTGCACGGTCATCATAGCGGACGGACATGACAACAAGCAGTAACTATAGTATTATGAATACTTCTTATCAACTGTTATCCTACCGAGGCAACACCATTCGGCTTACGCGGAATAACACGGCTATCTGCACACAGCAAATACACCACTGCTGATCCCACCTTGATTCCTCGAAAAATCACCACCACTGATAGAACAATTAAGTTACAATTCTACTGTCACGAAGCACATTCAACATCTCTAATAATAAGCTCTACCTTATCATTTACCGCGTCATGCATGTTGATGTAATGACTGACAAACTGTCGCCTTGCCTGCGTAATTCATAAAACCAAAAAAAAACTGCTAAAAAAACACTTTAAAGCACATCGTTCGGCCTATTTTATTTTCACCCCCAAAAAAATTTTGTGTGGAAAACGGCTTGTTTTCCGGGGCAGGTAAAAATTAAATCGCTGATCCCATAAGCCCACTTAAATATGCAAAAACCCCAACTGTAAGGAAAAAATCAATTTTTTTCGACGGCCAAATTTAATTTATTTCCCCCCGGGGGTCAGCACGGGATCACGACAACAAAATTAAATAAAAAGAATAAGTATTCAACTAACCTTTTGATTTTAAGGGAAACAAACCTTTTACTGAAAATGTCCGCCCCCCTGGCCGCGAAAAAGTGACACAAAAATTTCCTCAGCCGTTGGCTGCGATCTGTTCCCCCGGGGGTGGGGATTTTTGGTTTTCGAACTGACCACGACAAATTTTCAGTGCGCCTGCCCACTCGCCTACAAGGGCCGCGTGACTTTTCAAGTTTCATTTTTTTGGGAAAACCAAAGTCCCAAAAAATTTTCCCCCAAACCCCTGCTGCCTTTAAACATCGTGAACTTAGAAACTTTTTTTTTTTCCCACGTACGCACTTAAGGGAACATTTTAGATTTTCTATAATAACCCAGAATAAAACTTTTCCCCCCCGCACTACGTTTCAGGGAAAACCCCCATTAAATTTTATATTAATTTCAAGGGAGCCTCGCACTCCCCCTTTAAAAGGGTATTATGCAGGGGGTTTTTCCGATCTGTAGCCGTTTCGTCCCAATATTTTTAGTAGTAAATAGTATTTGTAGTAGTAGTATATTTGTTTGTAGTAGTAGTAGTAGTAGTTAGTAGTAGTAGCTGCAGCAAAAGCATTTGTAGTAGGGGGTTTCAGCAATTTTGTAATGGTTTTTAGTAATTTTTTGTGTCCCCCCAAAAATAGTAGTAAATAGCCCCATTTTGTATTTTGTGTGGTTGTATGGGGGGCGGTAGTTTAGTTTTAGTATTGTAGTATAGCAGTGTACCAAAAGTAGTGGTAACAGTGTATTTGGGAGTTCTGCTGCAGTAATAGTTATGGTAGCAAATAGTTTAAGGGGGTGGTAGTATTAGTTTATTTGTAGTAGGGTTGGGGTAGTATTAGTACTTTGTAGGGTGTAGCAGTAGTAAACTGTAGTATAGTAATAGTAGTAGTAAATAGCCCGCACAGCCGTACAGTAGAAGTAGTAGTATTTGTTAGTAAATGTAGTATAGTAGTATAGTAGTAGTTATATAGTGAGTAGTGGTGGGGCGGTGGTGGTGGTGGTGGATGGTTTTGTAAATACCCAATTTTTTTGGGGGGTAGAATACTATAGTGGAAAGGGAGCCCGTAGTAGTGGTTTGGGAGTAAATAGTAGTTTTTGTAGCAAAGTGGCGGTGGTAAATTTATATTAGATTTATAGTTAGTTAATTCCCAAAAATTATTGTCACATGTGTAAGGGTTTATATTTTTGAGCCCAAAATTGTTAACATATAAGATTTTTTTTATTTGGGGTAGTAGTATTTGTTTTATTACAGGGTCCCAAAAATGGGGAAACAGTGTTTTTTGTGGTAAAATGGTCATATAATTGGATATTGATTATAGTTTCTATTTGTACTAAATTCTAATTTATTTTTATTATAACACAGATACAAAAATGTAATGTAGATGATTATGTGTAAGGTGTATTATATAGGGGTGGTGGGGGGGTTTGGTTATTTTAGTATGCCCTATTTTTTAAAATTTATTGGGGATACAAGTATTATATGTGTTTTTACAATATCTTTTAGTGTTTCCGAATAGTGTTGTAGTATATTGGAATTTAATCTATTAAAGGGTTATAATATTCTGTAATATAGAATGAATTTAGTATATGTTAATAGTTATTAATATATTAGTAGTTTTATAGTATGTACCCCGTTCCCGGGTGGTAAGTTTTTCCCAAACCCGCCCCGGGGGGTAAAGCCTTTTTGCCTCAAAACCCAAAAAAAATGCTAGTTTGAAGTATGTTGTTTTGGGAAAAATAAATGTGCTTAATTGCTACCCCTTTTCGACTGTAAAATTATGGGCGAAAGGGAATTCCCAAAAAAAAGTGAATTCTCAAAGAGTTGTTTTCCACACGTATTGTTTAAAACCTGGATTTTTATGGAAACCCTAAAATTTAAAACCCTTTTCCCACCTCCTAAAGAAGCTACTGAATATTAAATGGCAAGACAAGATTCCAGACACTGAAGTCCTAGAAATAGCGTCGATGCCCAGTATCCACACTCTACTAATGAGGAATCAGATTCGCTGGGCTGGTCATTTAACTTGCATGCCAGATCACAGGCTCCATAAACAAATTGTTTTACGGCGAGCTGCGTTGTGGTAAACGCTCCCAGGGCGGCCAGAGGTAACGCTTTAAAGACATTCTGAAAATCAGACTGAAAGCTTTTGGAATTCATCATGAATCATGGGAGACTGCTGCCAAAGATCGAAATTCGTGGCGTACATCATTACGCAAGGGTGCAGTCACTTGTAAAGCAACCAGGACTGCAAGAGCTGTAAAAAAAAACAGGCTAGACAGAAAACCACTGCAGGAGATCCCCCTCCTGGAACGTCAAGCATTCTATGCCCACATTTTCAAATAACATTCAGAGCCAAAATAGGCCTTATCAGCCATCTTGGAACTCACGGCTCCATACTTTCAATCCGACTGGACGAAATGAATGGTCATCATCATTCTTGATGGACAAACAACAGTAGTAGTAGTATTAGTAGTAGTAGTAGTAGTAGTAGTAGTAGTAGTAGTAGTAGTAGTAGTAGTAGTAGTAGTATTAGTAGTAGTAGTAGTATTAGTAGTAGTAGTAGTAGTAGTAGTAGTAGTAGTAGTAGTAGTAGTAGTAGTAGTAGTAGTAGTAGTAGTAGGAGTAGGAGTAGTAGTTGTAGTAGTGGTAGTAGTAGTATTAGTAGTAGTAGTTGTTGTATTTGGGTTGCATTTCCTCGCACCAGGATAAGGCTAGTACCCTCCCAATTGCGCTCTTCCGCCCGAAGCCGTTGGCACAATGTGGGGTGTCGGGTTTGGTAAGCGCCGCCCAACACTCGGCGCTGACAGAAAGCAGGTAGTACCGTCTACTGTCATACGGTAGCTCAGTCATATCTGACTAAGACCTGACTAACAGTTGTTGTATTAGTAGTAGTAGTAGTATTAGCAGCAGCAACAACAGCAGCAGCAGTAGTAGTAGTAGTAGTAGTAGTAGTAGTAGTAGTAGTAGTAGTAGTAGTAGTAGTAGTAGTAGTAGTAGTAGTAGTAGTAGTAGTAGTAGTAGTAGTAGTAGTAGAAGTTGTTGTAGTAGTTAGTTAGTTAGTTAGTTAGTTAGTCGACAGATCATCCTCGTTGCACATCGAACCATTCAGTCCATAAGTGCTCGGATCCCCTCCTCAGCAAATCCCGCAGCGTGTAGCGGCTAACGACGCCAGTTCTGTGTTGGTTTATTAATCTTCTTTGGCTTCCTGCGTAGTGTTCTTGTTTGGCCACCCCTCTTTTAATTTGCTGCTCCCGCAGTCTGGCCATTGTTGTAGATTCACAGTCATCACTTGGTTCTCGCAAAAGTCTCACTTCTCGTAGAGCATTCAGAATGTCAGCCTGGTCCATGGCGCGTCCGCCCTCCACAGTAGCCTCACCTGCGAGCTTGTCAGCCCGCTCATTTCCTTGTACTCCCGCATGACCTGGCACGAAGATGAAACTAATCTTTAACAGCCGAGTCCGCTTCAGAGGCAGCAATCATTCTCTTCTGATCGACCCCTCCTCTATCCTCTTGATCATGTTCATTGAGTCGCTAAGGAAACAAGCCCTAGTGAATGTCTGTGTCTCGAGCCATGTTATTGCTTTACTTACTGCTATGACTTCCATGGTCAGGCTACTTGTGGTTTCAGTGAAAGCACCAGAGTCCTCCTTCACAATTCTCCCTTCGGCCCGAGCTGTAAAGGCCCATGAGCTTCTCACATGTCGGACGACCGCCCCATCTGTGTAGATGACCGCGTCACCGTCTAGCGAATTCTCGAAAATCAACGCTTGTACTTCAGCCTCCACAGCAGCCGGATTTTCTTGTCTGCATTTTCTATCTAGTTGGATGCAAACTGAAAAGGATGTGCAGAAGTCTGTTGGCACTTGCACCCACTCCTCGCCAGGTTCTAAGTCCTCAAGTGAACACACCTGTTGAAGAATGTCTTCGGCTTATCCCATCCACGACCTTCCTCTTTTTAACCTGCTGCCCTTCACCTTCCTAATTTCACTATGCAGTGGATGTTGTGTGTTTGCGTTAATTCTGAGGTAGGCGCGTGCCCTGCAAACTTGTATTCTCTCTTCAATGGTTGGAAAATCAAGAAGGTAGCGCATCGCCCTGCATGCTGTATCTCTTGTACATCCAAGAATAATGCGCATAGCTTCATTCTGTATCCTTTCCATCCTTTCTATCTGCTTATGGCTGAGAGTCAGGATTGCCATTGCATACTCCAAAACAGACATGACCAGCCTCTCGTACAGAAGACATAGATGGCGCTGCTCACAGTTTGCTGCCGGCATCACCCGCATCGCTGCCAAACCCTGCTTGGCCTTTGTTATCACCTGGTCTATGTGCACATTATAAGCAAGGCTTCGATCAAACCGTATCCCCAGGTAATTCATTGCCTGCGTTCTTTCCACCGTCTCTGAAAACAGCATTACAGTTGGTGTTGGATTGTTGACAATATGATTATTCAACGAGAACCAAGTCACTGTTGCCTTTGTTGGGTTGACCATTGCCCCAGCTTCATCACACCAAGTACTTATGCGATTGAGTTCGGTTTGTAGTTCCACAGCAACCTCCTCTCTATCCTTACCCTGACGATACACTAAAACATCATCGGCATACGACAATGTCCTGCCAGGTCCAGTGATCTGCTCACTGGTGATTCTCACTGTGTAGGCGTTGAACAGTACCGGAGATAATGGTGATCCCTGTGGTAGGCCAGGATATATTGTTGTTGGTTCCGAAGTCCAACTGCCACATCTAACAACTACTTTCCGTTGGTAGAGGGCTGCAGCGATCCAACTAAGGAGGAATGGACTTACGTTTAGTTCAAGAAGCTGAAACATTAAAAAATCCAGTGGTACTCTGTTGTATGCGTCCTCAAGATCAATCGCTGCAGCAACGGTTTCAGTGCCTGAGTGGAAATGTAGTAGTAGTAGTAGTAGTAGTAGTAGTAGTAGTAGTAGTAGTAGTAGTAGTAGTAGTAGTAGTAGTAGTAGTAGTAGTAGTAGTAGTAGTAGTAGTAGTAGTAGTAGTAGTAGTAGAACAACAACAACAACAACAACAAGCAAGAATAATATACTCAAATAAAAACAAATGTATCAACTCAACATGTATCAGAAGTAGCAACAGCACAGTCATCGAAATCAAACAAATGCAATTCCCATGTGTGAAATCTCAAATGGACTTTATTGGTCTAATTTATAACAGTGGGTATGGCAGAGTTATTTCTATATCATCTAGATTTGAAGGAGCGTAATTTTAACAAGAGCAAACAAACAAATAAAATAATGTGGAAACTTACGGGCGTCTAATAACGTAAGTGCAAAGAAGCACGTATTATAAAACGGTTTGCTTATATCGAAAAATCGTTATCAGAGTGATAATTGTTAACCTGCTATCACTGGCTACGTACGCCTTTAAGTGAAATTTTATAACCAGCATGATGTATGGTTTAATAGTAACTAGGCATAAACGATGTAAATGGCACAAACGATGTTTTTGACATGAACGATGTAGATGACATAAACGATGTAGATGACATAAACGATGTTGATGGCACAGACGATGTTTTTGACATAAACGATGAAGATGACATAAATGATGTAGATGACATAAGCGGTGTAGATGAGATAAACGGTGTAGATGAAATAATCGATGTAGATAGTACAAACGATGTTTTTGACATAAACGATGTAGATGATATAAATGATGTTTTTGACATAACCGATGTAGATGACATAAATAATGTAGATGATGTAAACGATATAGTTGGAAAATGTAACGACGTCCAACACTACTATTGCACTGTCCTTTAATCCAAAGATGTGTCTCCACCATTCATGCAGTATACAATTGCATTAACTCATGTTTCCCATCCAGTTGATTTATTGTTCCACTCAATTTTAGTTGTTAATTCATCCATCATGTGCCTATCGATAAGCGTGGGCGGTCATGTTCTGCCATCTCACTCGATCACCAGAGTCGTGGATCAGCTCCGTGTTCCTGTCTCGACCATTCCACGTGGCCAAGCCATCCAGATATTTACTTCTCGGTCTTCCCCTTGGTCTCGTTCCTTCTATCTTGCCAGTTGTCACTAAGTTCTCCAAGTCACTTCTTCTCATAAAATGACCAAAAAAATTTAACTGTCTACGTCTAATGACTCTAATCAGTTGACGATCTTCATTTGTTTCCTGAAGGACTTGTTCATTGGTTTTTCTGTCTGTCCAGGGTATTCTTTGCATTTTCCTCAGAAACCACATTTCCACAACCATCAGATGTTTTTCAGCTTGGCTACTCACTGTCCACGCTTCACATCCATACAAAAGTATAGGTTCTATGTAGCACTTCAAAACTCTTTTTCTCGTTCCAATTGATATCATTTTATTGGTCAGTACGTTTTTCATCTTGCAAAAGGCTATCTTCGCAATGGCAATACTTGTTCTAATCTATTCAAGGCATTTCCCATCAGATGGCATGACTGCTCCGAGATAATTGTACCGATTCACTTGCTTAAGAATATGCCCATTTGCTCGTATATCACATTATGGTATTTCCTTCTTCCCAGTGACAACCATAATCTGTGTCTTCTTGATATTCAGTTCCAACCCTAGTTGTTCACTTAAGTCCTTCTAATTCACAAAATGATATTACCATACCGCAGTCCCAAATGTGTACCATTTTACAATATCACTGTAATGAGTAGAACGGGTTAAAGTAACAAATCTATGTTTAATGACAGTTACTTCCGCCCATCTATTGAATAAACGTTGATGTGAAAATGAATAGAGTGGAAGAAGAGATGTTAGCCAAAACAATTCTACATTGATGTGTTAAGAAAACTCAAATTACTTGAATCATACATACAACCAGGCCACGTCCGCACGTTCGAATCCAACTACTAGGTATAAATGTCCATGCGCTCATCGATATAAAACTACAATGATTCTGTTTTGAGCGGCGTCGGACGTGGGTTTGACGCCTGGGTTCGTCGTCTGTTAAGTGAGAGACAGATTGGCCACCTATTCCTCCGTGTATTCAGCGTATAAACTGCCATAGTTATATCACATCACAAACCCATAGCAGGAAACTACATATACACAAATGTATTTGTTTTCTCTCTACGAAATAATGATAAATATGTATGCAAAAGGTCAGATATTCCATCATAACTATAATTACCGGTAGTTGAGAATTGCAGACTGAAGAGTAGAACTGTATTATTGTTGATGATAGATGAATATATATATATTGTATATTGTATATATCCGTACTCATTTGGCAGCCAGCGGCGGACTTGCCAGGGTGCCAGCTAAGTTAGTTCGTTAGTCCACAGATCATCCTCATTGCACATCGAACCATTCAGTCCATAAGTGCTCGGAACCCCTCCTCAGCAAATCCCGCAGCGTGTAGCGGCTAACGACACCAGTTCTGTGTTGGTTTATCAGTCTTCTTTGGCTTCCTGCGTAGTTTTCTTGTTTGGCCACTCCTCTTTTAATTTGCTGTTCTTGCAGTCTGGACATGGTTGTAGATTCACAGTCATTACTTGGTTCTCGCAAAAGTCTTACTTCTCGTAGAGCATTCAGAATGTCAGCCTGGTCCATGGCGCGTCCGCCCTCCACAGTAGCCTTACCTGCGAGCTTGTCAGGCCGCTCATTCCCTTGTCCTCCCGCATGCCCTGGCATGGAGATGAAACTAATCTTTGCCAGCCGAGACCGCTCCTGAGACAGCAACCATTCTCTTCGGATCCCCCCCCCCCCCTCCAATCTCTATCCTCTGAAGCATGTTCATTGAGTCGTTAAGGAACTAGGGCATGTCTGTGTCTCGAGCCATGTTATTGCTTTACTTACTGCCATGACTTCCATAGTCAGGTTAATTGTGGTCTCAGCAAAAGCACCAGAGTCCTCCTTCACAATTCTCCCTCCGGCCTGAGCCGTAAAGGCCCATGAGTTTCTCACGCGTCGGACGACCGACCCATCTGTGTAAATGACAGCATCGCCGTCTAGCGAATCCTCGAAAATCAACGCTTGTACTTCCGCCTCCACGGCTGCCTTCTTGTCTGCATTTTCTGTCTAGTTGGGTTCAAACTGAAAAGGGATGTGCAGAAATCGTTGGGACTTGTACCCACCCTTCGCCAGGTTCTAAGTCCTCAAGTGAACACACCTGTTGAAGAATGTCTTCGGCTTGACCCATCCACGACCGTCCTCTTTTTAACGTACTGCCCTTCACCTTCATACTTTCAAAATGCAGTGGATTATGTGTGTTTGCGTTGACTCTGAGGTAGGCGCGAGCTCTGCAGACTTGTATTCTGTCTTCAATGGTTGGAAAATCAAGAAGGTAGCGCATCGCCCTGCATGCTGTATCTCTTGTACATCCAAGAATAATGCGCATAGCTTCATTCTGTATCCTTTCCATCCTTTCTATCTGCTTACGGCTGAGTCAGGATTGCCATCGCATACTCAAAAACAGACATGACCAGCCCTTCGTATAGAAGACATAGATGGCGCTGCTCACAGTTTACTGCCGCCATCACCCGCATCGCAGCCAACCCCCGCTTGGCCTTTGTTATCACCTGGTCTATGTGCTCATTATAAGCAAGGCTTCGATCGAAACGTATCCCCAGGTAATTCATTGCCTGCGTTCTTTCCACCGTCTCTGAACACAGATTTACAGTTGGTGTTGGAGTGTTGACAATATGATTATTCAACGAGAACCAAGTCACTGTTGCCTTTGTTGGGTTGACCATTGCCCCAGCCTCAACACACCAAGTACTTATGCGATTGAGTTCGGTTTGTAGTTCCACAGCAACCTGATCTCTATCCTTACCCTGGCGATACACTAAAACATCGTCGGCATATGACAATGTCCTGCCAGGTCCAGTGATCTGCTCACTGGTGATTCTCACAGTGTAGGCGTTGAACAGTACCGGAGATAATGGTGATCCCTGTGGTAGGCCAGGATATATTGTTGTTGGTTCCGACGTCCAACTGTCACATCTAAAAACTGCTTTCCTTTGGAAGAGGGCTGCAGCGATCCAACTAAGGAGGAATGGACTTATTTTGAGTTCAAGAAGCTGAAGCATTTAAAATTCCAATGGTACTCTGTTGTACGCGTCCTCAAGATCAATCGCTGCAGCAAAGGTTTCAATGCCTGAGTGAAAATCTTCATAGACATCATGGGCAAAAACTGCTGCATTGGTCCAGGTTTCTCTTTTTGGACGGTACCCACCCAGGGTAGGTGGGAAAACACCTTGCTTCTCTAGCTGGCTTGATATCTTCAGACAATCATCAGACTATCATCTGGCAAGATATCTTCAGAGGGTGTCAGCTTGCCCAATGGTAAGTGGTCCCTGTGGGAGTCAGATGAATTCTCCCCCCCCCCCTCCTCCAAATTTCCCCCTTCCCTTAACCTGTAGGCAAACCGTTTAAAAATGTCAGTGTCCTTTTAGTGGCATTTTCTCCTGGCAACCAATAATTTAAAACCCAGTCGGTCATTGGTGGTAGGTACCATATCTTCAGAGATGCTTAACATACCAGTGTGTATGGTCTGTAAAACAAACATGGCTGGATATCTGGTCACGTATGATTATGTCATGTGAGTCTGCCTGCGACAATGAGCAGTGACGTACGTTATACTTGTGTTCTTTATTTGAACATGGGGTCTCAGTGGTGAAGTGGTTATGATCAGAAAGATGTGGGTTCGATTCCGGACTCAATCGCTTGGTTCACGTGAGCAGTTGTCTCGGAGACGCCTAGGAGTCGTCGCTGGAGATTCGTTGTCCGTGCGTTGAGCAACGCTTTCGGCAGGTAACCCTGCGGAAAGAGACCCAGCCATTTGGGATAAAACCCAATGCAATTAAATCGAAAACACACCCCGCCTCCTTTCCTCCCCCGATCCTTCACGTTGCTCGATGACAATTAGGTCATGTGAGCTCCTGATGAAGTAAGACCCTTTAAAGGTTAGGCAATATGTTTAAAATGTTAGTGACGTTTTAGTTCTGGCCACAAAAACATAAGAACCCGTCTATCACTGTATGTGTGTACTGAACACCGAATCCGGTGCGAAAGGCGTAAACAACCATTACATATCTAGGCTATGTTGGTTCACTGATAAATGTAAAAAGATGTGTACACAATTCTGAACTATCTGAGTTGTATTGTCTGTGTGACTGTCCAAATGATCTTTCCACAGAGCGGAGTGATAGCTACTCTAGTACACACGAGCAACAGATGAGACAAGTTTAACTAAACACGAATTATCACACATGAAAGAAATGCCGGAAACGCAGCAACGATACAGATATGGTAGCATGCTTTTTCCTGCGCCATTCTTTGTGCAACAAGCAAGAACTAAATGTTGCATAGAGACATTGCAGTAACAATGTTACAGTACGAGAAAATCAATGCATGTGTTTGTCAACAAAGAAACGTATACTTGTGTGATTCATATATGATATATCTATACAAACCGGTTTTTAAAATCACATGATTTCATAACATAAAACTGTCAAGTTAAGACACACGTTTATATGCAACATTTGACATTTGAGTACTTCATATATGCAACTAAAATAACTATTTAACATGATTCTTGTCACGTAACAGTCACAAGCTTTTGTAACACCAGGCTCACACAATAAATCACACTATTTTAAAACATTTGACTTTCACAACAAAATCATATTACATTGTAAGAACATTTCTCGATGATACATGATTTCGTAATATGATATTTTCACATAAAACTAACTCGTCTTTGGAAAACAGCGGTTATAATTCAACACCACATTGCTTCGTAACGTGTTTTCCTGATAACATCCTGTTGTACATTTTAGAAGCAATAGTTATAATTACATTCCTATGTAAAATTGCTTACTCTTTATAACAATATAAATTCTCAACATTACATTTACACACTGCTATCACGAGCCTTTGTAAAATTATACATCCAAGTGGCAACCTCATGTCCTTATAACAGTTATTCGTTAGATGCGGTTCCAACTTCACGGCAAAGGGTCACTACATAAGGCTCCGTTCCTATACCAGTGAATATCACACAAAATGCTCCTTACCGTCCTTGTAACAATGCATTTCTAAGCTAAAATTACATGGTGTGGTAATATATTTCAAGCATAATTCACCTAGGAATAAATATTGCATGACTAAATTAAATACAAAAACATAATCAAGTATAATCAGCTATCCACGTTCTTGAGTTTGAAGTTTGTACTGATTGTAGATATTGTGATGATTAGAGGAGTCCCTGTGATGAATTGGTTAAGCCGCCTGCATTGCGCTGGGAAGATTGCGGGTTCGATACAGAACTCTGTCATTGTGTTCACGAGTGCCATTTTCTCTGAAATTCCTGGGGATCGTCGCTGGAGGTACGGAGTTCATGCTCTGTGCGACGCTTCCGACGGGCCGCCCTGCTGAAAGATGCCAAGCCACATAGGTTACATTTCGGTGCAACGAAGTCGATCATCTCGCCTGTTAACCCCTAGCTAGTGATTAAATGTAAAGAGTAAAACGATCTATTCTTTATATTGATTAGCAATGACTGCTATCTTAAGGTAAATACCTTTGGCTCTGTGGCCCTGTTGCTCTGTGGCTAAGGGTTGGCCAAAGCAATTTCACAATCCCACATACCGTATTCAAGGTCATCAGCATGGGAATTGGTAGCAGGTCGCTTTGCGTTGATTTTCACAATGGTGTGAGCTTCGGAAGTTCAGAAAGCAATGTCAATTTACTTAGTGTAAAATCGGCCAAGAAAATGGCAAACATCCCGAATGTGCTGCAGTTAACTGAGACGTCCTATAAAGGACATGCAGCAAACTAAATTTTACATATCGGTTATTCTTATGTGTATTGCACTTTTCAATTACAATGGGAATCATTAGGTTTTCTAACTCCAACACAAATAATTGATAAAACAATCATGACTAATTTCTGAAACACAGTCATCGAGTATCACATCTGAAAATCAAATCAATAAATGTACTGACAAGCAGAGAAATTATGGACAATGCAATAATGACAGTAACTCAAAGTTTGCAACATCATTTACAGGCCTTTCAATTTCAAAAACATAACAAATTTACTATTAGTATTTCCATCCAAATGAACGCAAGATGTGTGGTTCGCTATTCCCGGTGACACGTAACCATGGCAATAGACGTTGTTTTATTGTTTCTCTTTTTACGTTTGGTCAGAACATGCAGTGGTCAAAAGGTGTTTGTATTTAACCACTTTTAAATCAGTAAGTTTTATTTTCAAAGTGGTTATTTGCCTTCTTGGTCATCTACTGTAACATTTCTGGAGCTGTAAAGGTTCAAACACCACGCTAAATGAAATTTCTACATTACAAACACAAATATAACATACATGATATATCGTACACAACGTTATTGGCTGTCTAGTAACTAATAGGCATAGGCTGACACAATGGCTAATTTGCATAACGGTGATATTCACACGATTCCAACATTGGGAAACTAAACGTCATTATATAAACGTATAGAATTGTAATAGTGATCATATAACAGTGTATGAAAATATCAAACATGCGCTGGCATACATTTATCGGTAAGTTTCACTCTACATCAGCTCTAATGTTTTTACGTTAACTCTCCTCCGTTGCATTTATGTCTCTAGCTCCTCTTGTCCACGCAATGTATGTCTTTAATCCAGATGTGTTATTAACTTCGTTATCCTAGATATGTATTACTTTATTTCGGCTGGGCTCATAATTCGTACTTTAAACAAGATAAAAAGGAAACAGAAGGTGACAACTAAACGTGTCGCTGGCCAGTCGCCTGATGGTGTTTTGAGAAGACTGAACACATCACTTAAGAATAGCAGTACGTGCGCGCATGCGCACACACACACACACACACACACACACACACACACACATACACGCGAGGGGGTTTCAAATGAAAACATTAAAAGTGTGCTAGCAATTACAATAACCATGCCATTGTCTTGCAGCCTGTCAATGTTGTTGTTAAGGATGCCAATTGGCATAACGACACAGGCGAACACGACGACGTCATAGTGACAATTTAAAGATGGCCGTCCCACTTTTCACATGCACATGCGTTGTATTATCCTTTTGATCAGTGAAGGTGTGAAACTTATAGAAGTTTATCGGCGAGTGAAGGTCTGGAATTCATGCCTGTCAGTCCAGCAAGTGTATGAGTGAAGTAGGAGGTATCAAAACGGCGGGACTACTGTTACAGACTGAGCACAATCGAGTCAGGCACACCGAAAGTGACACACAGAGTGCTTACACATGAGAGCAATAGATGTTTTTTCTATAGGAATCCAATAACTTTATCGGCGCTGGAGGACATGCATTTAACGCAGTGGTAACTGCATCGAAAAATGATACATTTGGTCTTTACTTTTTCACAAAATATTCACACAAAAAGACTTTTAGGGTTTTCATTTGAAGCACCATATATCATGAAATCAAGAATACTGAAATAGTGACACGTGTTATTCTGATTATTGATTTAGAAAAGAGATTGGCGATCGCGAGATTCTCCAATAGTTTCGCTAATGTTAGTGTTTTAATGAGGTTAATGTTCTTAATATTATTATGCGGTGCCAAATTTTTGAAGCCATTCTTCTATATTGTTGTCTGCTATCTTTTGCTTATTTCGCATACCATGTCTGTATTCCATGTCCTTTCTTGATACGTCACAAGCATTTCACTAGTCTTTTCCTGATAGTTCTGATGTGTGTTCCGGTAACACCAGCAGCTATCAGTACTTTAAAGGTAGTTTACTTCTCTGCTTACGCTATTTATAATATTCTTCTCATAAACCACTTATTAGCTTCCAGATGTTTCTTACCGTTTCATTACTCATTGTCCATCTTTTGCATTCTACCAAAGGAACAGACCTCACATAAACATTAACATGTCTTGTTTACAGTTAGTTGAACAATGTTTTCATTGCTCCAAGAACCTTCATCTCGGTGACACACAGGCATACATGGTCCAAATACACTCACTTGTGTATACATACTTCACTGCACAAATACACACACGTGTGTATACAAACATAACATAATTTAGGAGTGTACATACTACTCTGCACAAAAACGCACTCCAAAAATTGTATACGCCCATAAAAAAGGTAGCCGTATAGCAGATACTGCCATTGGGGTTCACTGTTAGGCTTTCACATATTCTAGAGAACGACACATACGTTGTGATAGCCAGTACCCTTCCACGTTTTTAATTGTCTGGTGTCCATTTTATGAAGCTCTGTCGAGACCTGTGCCGTTCTAGTTTAAAACAATCCTGCATATGCTGAGCATTCAACCCGGACCTCATTCTTGGCTGGAAAGCTCACAATCCACCATGTCAGTTAGCCTCGTATGCCTATGTTTATCCACAGTAAAGAATGTTTAATAAATATACTTTATGAACTGAAAATTTCAGATCACAGATGGACGCAACAAGGTCACTTCGATACCCAAAACATAAGTCAAGAAAATATTTAGGGAAAGTAATAAATGGACAGAGGCAGGTTGGTTGAGTGTTGGTAAAGTAAGCTTCGTTAGCACTTTGTGAATACAGTGCATTTAAGAGAGAGAGAGAGAGAGAGAGAGAGAGAGAGAGAGAGAGAGAGAGAGAGAGAGAGAGAGAGAGAGAGAGAGAGAGCGAGTTATACCTCACTTGGAAAACGACAATGCGCATTAAAATAATGTAATTCTATGAGCCAATAACTGCATCATGTGAGGTTGGCATTGGGAATGATAGTCCCTGATTATTTCGACATGAACATTTGCGTTGAAAGAACGGAAGAAGAAATAAAGGTGCAATGTCAATTCGTATATCACATAGATATTGAAAGAGGAGAAAAACTAAACCCAGTTTGCGAAGAAATAAATCCGTCAAACACAAACTCACTATAAAGATAACATCCAAGAAAGCTCAGCCATTGTACTTCACGTGTTAGTAACTGAGGGGACAAAGCTGATTACATTTTACAACGATACAGGAGGTGGTGGTGTATGTGTAACTGGCTTAATATACATCCTCATGCAGACTATGATACACATTCTCAACTAACAACGGTAGATTCAGGATAGAACTGAACAAAATGATAAGCATAGGACATCAAATACTATTCGATGTAATAATATACCATTTGAATATAACATTAAAGTGAAAAATAAGTTTCAGATGTTGATGGAAGTACAAGATAAGTTAGCCTCACAAACGAAAAACATGTTTTTCACAAAACACGATTGGTAAAAACAGGTACAAGGAGCAGAGAAAACTACCACATAAGTAGTATTCAGTCTAATGTAAGAAAAAAGAAAATGAGTGCAAGCGGGAATATAGATAAATATTCAAACATATAAAAACTATTCGAGAAACATCAGAAGTTCCATAAATAAAGACATGAATAATTTGTAATTAATATTCGTAAAAGAATAGATCATCTCGTCGCAACAGTTATAGACTAGGTTAACTAGATCAGGAAATTAACAAGTGTATTCAGACGACCATTTGGTTAGTAAATGTTACGAATGATCATATGTTAACAGAGAGCAACGATATACTTGAACTAGGACATTCATTTGGTGAATAAATGTATAAATATACGACAAAGAACCCAGGTATTAACTGAAAGGTCTTTATGCTGATAAAAGAGAGCAGTAGCATGCTTTTCTTAAAATTAATGAAGGATCATCAGTTTTGAAGATGGAAGTTCGGAATGCTCTTAGCCATATAAAAACTGGGATGAACCCGAGGCCTGACAGAAATTATCAGTGCCTTAGAAGAATATGGAATAGACCTGGCTCCGCGACGAAGGTGTTACATACGCGATTAGGTTTGAAACACAGCGGTTTTTT
The DNA here is from genome assembly GCA_014155875.1 of Cepaea nemoralis. Lineage (NCBI taxonomy): Eukaryota > Metazoa > Mollusca > Gastropoda > Stylommatophora > Helicidae > Cepaea > Cepaea nemoralis. The sequence continues at coordinate 156,053 of JACEFZ010021329.1, forward strand.
TTCTTCGAAAAAGGCATAGGTGCCGGTTGTTCAGAAAGCTACGGCAAACTACTGAACGTAATTCTTTCCCAGGAATCACGAACAGACAAAATGCTGGGGTTAACTGCTATGCCCTGTGAAGGACATGCAACTAAATTGTAAAAATTTGCAATGCATACAAATATATAGGTTTTTATAACACTTCGATCCTCTTTGTCTCAATGCAACGTCTTGTTTACACGCACATACACACATACACACACACACGCACACACACACGCACACAAACACACCCACACACACACCCACACACAGATATATGTATATCATAATGTGACCAGCAAAATGGCGTAGTCGCTCTTGTCTATTAATATACATCTGGCCTTTGAGTTCTTCTTGATCATTCATGGTGCTGATAATCCTCCATGTCACCGTCTTAACCCATCAAGCATCATTTCTCAACATCTATGTCACCCTTCTCTGCCGCAGATTTGTCCAATGATTACGATATCTCTCTCTCTCTCTCAGTCTCTCTCTCTCTCTCTCTCTCTCTCTCTATATATATATATATATATATATATATATATATATATCTCTCTCTCTCTCAGTCTCTCTCTCTCTCTCTCTCTCTATATATATATATATATATATATATATATATATATATATATATATATATATATATATATATATATATATATATATATATATATGTCTTTCTGTCTGTCGCTTTGTCTACGAGGGGAAGTCGATAAGTAAGTCACAAATGATAACAATTTTAAACGAGTTTATTTTTATACATACTTTGTCCCTTAATTTCTCAACATAATTTCCACCAACCATTGATACTCTTATCCCATCGTTTTATCAGTCCTCCCAACCCGGCAGCATAGAACTGCGTGCTTTATTTTCTAAATCAGGTTTTCACTTCACATTCAACTTCGGCGTCATTCACGAAATGTCTCCTGCCAAGGTGGTTTTTCAGTGGACCAAAAACTTGGAAATCGCTGGTGATAATCGGGGCTGTAAGGTGGATGTTCCAGAACCTCCCACTTAAGTTGGTTAATCTTTTTCCTTAGTTAATCGAGCTCGATGTGGTCTTGCATTGTCATGAAGAAGCAACACTCCTCTAGTCAGCGATCCTGGACGTTTCCTTCGAATTGCATCATGAAGCATCGATAGAACTTCACAGTACGATTCAGAATTCACATTGTCACCTTTCTTCTTGAAATTGGTTAAAAGCACTCCCTGACAATCCCAGAAGACTGTCAGCATAACCTTCCCTGCTGATGGCGTAAACTTGAATTTTTGGACACAAGGCGAAGAAGGATGTTTGCATTGCATTGAAGCACGCTTTTATTCGGGCTTGTAGTGATGCACCCATGATTCGTCCCCAGTAACAATCCCGTTCAGCATGTCTTCTCCATCTTCGTATCGACAGAGATTATGCAAGGACAGGCCAAACGGTTCATTTTGTGTTCCTCCTTCAATTGTCTGGGTACCCACCTTGAGCACTCTTTCTTAAATTTCAGTCGATTATGTATTATGCTGTATGCTGTACCATGTGAGCACCCTATTGCAGATGCTACAGAGTTTACCGTTACTCGCCTGTCACCTCTAATCATCTCCTCCACTCGCTGCACGGATCTTCTGTTGCAATCTCAACAGGACGACCAGATCAGATTTCATCAACAATGTTAGTGCGTCCTTGAGAAATTTTTTTCTACCCAGCTATGCAGCGCTTTACGGGACAAACATTTGTTCAGCATAAAGAGGAATCATTTTCTTATGAATGTCCTTTGCAGGCAGTCCTTTTGCCCACATAAAACGCACAACAGCACGTTGCTCTTTGGCTGTACACTCCGTAAGTACAGTCGCCATTTTGTTTATGCGCTGCGCATGCGCATGAGACACATAGCGCGACCTGTGGAACGGGAATATAAAGTTCGATGTTGATGTCACCTAATTACACCTGTAGATAACACCACTTACATTTACCTGCCATCCCACAGAACTGTGTGACTTACTTATTGACTCGTATCTATCTATCTATCTATCTATCTATCTATCTATCTATCTATCTATCTATCTATCTATCTATTTACCTATCTATCTATCTATCTACCTACCTGCCTGCCTGCTTGCCTGCCCGTCCGTCCGTCCGCCCGCCCGCCCGACCGCTCACCCGTCTGTCTGTCTGTCTGTCTGTCTGTCTGTCTGTCTGTCTGTCTGTCTGTCTGTCTGTCTGTCTAAAGATATGCATATTTATATAAAATAAAGTGAGTAATTTTGAATATCTTGGTTCTCTTTTCATTTTCAATTCTCGTCATCTTACATAAATTGTTTTGGCTCTAAAGTATGTTTCTGTTCATTAAAAGTGCTTCTTTCTCACTTCCCGTTTGTGCTGTTAATAATAGTACAGTGTCGATAAAGTATCAGCCTTCTGGAATTTCTATTCAGCCGATTACCATGAGCTCATATTGCTTCTTGCCAATATTGTCTCCAAAAAAGCCCTAGATGGTTTCAGTATATAAGTAAAACAGACAAGGAGTGGGTAGAATGCAACCCTATTTTAAGTAAATCAAACCGGTTGTATCATCACATAATCACACTGCTGCCTTTTTCTCTCTTGTATATATGTTTTAAGTGCAATGGGAAAACCATTTAAGTTATGTTCCACAATTCTGTTCCATACTGTCAAATGCTTGTGAGTGATTAAATAGCAAGGGAACTGATCTATGTGTCTTTCTAGAATTGTCCTCTAATGAATTCTTATATGTGTACACCTATATCTTCTAAAGCCAGCGTGTACTACATTGTTTTCTTTGTTTGTTTTCTTTCTATGTTTAGTTTAAGTAAAATGTTGCTTGCTCGGCACCTTAAGTTACCCCCACTCCCACGTCCTACACTGCAAAGTACTTAGTCAATAAATAGACGACAGTATTTTCCCCTTTTCTACAGCTCTCTCCTGTCTTTTATAAACTCTGCTGTGATTATAACATCTTGGCCATATCCCGTTTTTCATGTTGATTATTGTTCACTAAACTATATCAATTATTCATTTTGCGTGTTGTCTTTTGATATCTCACTGTTTAGATTTTTCTCTTTACTGTCATTATTTTCACATCTTTCAATTCTTGTCATCTTACAGAAATTGTTTTGGCTCTAAAGTATGTTTCTGTTCATTAAAACAAAATCTTGCTTATGGGAATGTCCCGAATGCTGTGATGTCGGTTCCTAGATCAATCAAACAATCAATCAATCAATCAAAACAAAATCTTTTAAATATGTCATAATTTCTTCCTTTCTCTATTTGTTCCATGGCTACGCACTGGTCTTGTAGGTATTGAGACATAACTCTGTATACTTCTTTCTTATCTCTCTTTTTCTCTCTCTCTCTCTCGCTCTCTCTCTCTCTCTCTCTCTCTCTCTCTCTCTCTCTCTCTCTTATATATATATATATATATATATATATATATATATATATATATATATATATATATATATATATATATATAAGATGTATATATATATATATATATATATACATATACATATCATAATTAAGTGCCTTTCCGAGTGTGGGTAATCATGCTTCTCTATAAATTGTGATCTCCGCAGTTTGTGTCTTCTGATAATGTGGCCAAAAATTATTAGTCCCTCATTTCTGTTTGTGATAAGTGTTAGTTGTCTTTGGAACGTATCTTCCCTCAAAATATACAGATTGCTCATTTTGCTATCCAGTGAATTTTCAGTATTCTTCTATATAATTACATCTCCAAGTCTTCATGAGACTTTCCCAACGGTTTACTAATTTTCCTGGATCTGCAGCCGTATGTTAAAACTGATTAAAATGCAACATGGAAGAATTCTTTTTCTAACTATATATATATATATATATATATATATATATATATATATATATATATATATATATATATATATATATCTTTAAGAATAATAATGTAGGCTTATTAGTAATCTACTACTAGCACTAACAATAAACAGGGGCAGTAAGGTAAAACAAAATGTTCTATATACCTTTAGATACAAAATGCGATACTAGTGAAGCAGCGGTATATATTGTTTTCTTAAAATTGTCCATAACCCGTAATACTTTATTTCTGTGGCATACATTTATGAACAGAATAACAATAACGAAATTAGTCATAAAATTATAACTAGCATACTGCTATTGTTATAACAAAAACAGACACATCAAAACCAACGAACACTAATATTGTTATAACAAAAACAGACACATAAAAAATAACCAAGAGTTCTGTTTGCAATCTAGCGATGACATTGTTTTGCATAAATACCCTATTTATATTACGACAACTTTTTATCACAGTTCTATTACAACAGCCGTTAAGGACTATATTGCACAAATATGTTTGAACACTTAAAGTATATTAATATAGTTAATTTAGTCATGTATATACACACGAAAATAAGACATAAACACAAGGAACTATTAGCCGTACATTTCAGTGATCGGTACCTAAACGTGGGTGATTCAACTTCTATTTGCAGCGTACCGTTAATATTACTGTCATAAGTGTGTGGCTTTGTTGTTCAGTATTAATTGCTATGTAGATATGGTGACTGCCTAAATACATCAAACCTGATGACATAATAATGAAATCATGCATGGGGTAAATTGCATCTTCTCCTTTGCCTTCTCCGTCTCCTCTTTCTTCATCTCCCTCTTCCAATTCCTTTTCCTCTTCCTCTCCCCCTCCTTCCCCTTTCCCCTTCTTCTCCCTCTCCTCCTCCTTCTTCTTCTCCTTATCCTCCTTCTTCTCCCTCTCCTCCTCCTTCTTCTTCTCCTTATCCTCCTTCTTCTCCCTCTCCTCCTCCTCCTTCTTCTTCTTCTTCTTCTTCTTCTTCTTCTTCTTCTTCTTCTTCTTCTTCTTCTTCTTCTTCTTCTTCTTCTTCTTCTTCTTCTAGTGGTGAACTTCAGTGCAAACATTCCTATTGTCAGATTGACCTCTCGTCAGTTTAACTATAATTACTTGTTTGACAGATTATCAAAGATTTGCTTCTGTTTTGCTGAATGAACGAGTGATATCCTGTAATTAGTGTTCTGTTTTAACTTTACTATGAAAGCTGTCTATGGGCCTACATCACAGGCATAGTTCCAATCCTCAGTGCAGATATGGAAACATTAGTCTCCGATAAGAAAGAAATCCTTCAACGCTGGGCAGAGAATTTCAGATACATCTTAAATGCAACGTCCTTCTTATATGATGAAACCATCAACTGTCTTCCTCAAGTTCGTACTAATGATACACTTGATGACCTGCCAACCATAGTGGAAGTAAACAAAGCCATTCAGCAACTTTCCAGCGGTATGTCGCCTGGTCCTGACTCCATCCCAGTAGAGATATACAAGGAAGGTGAGCCGGTCCTAAAAAGCAGCTTCACCAAGTCTTTACAAACATATGGGTGAACGAGACCATGCCACAAGATTTCAAGGAAGCATCAATAGTCCACCTTTACAAATGTAAAGGAAACCGCCGATCCTGTGACAACCACCGAGTCATCTCCTTGCTCTCAATTGCAGGGAGGATACTCTCCAGAATGCTTCTCTTACGGCCCATCTCGATCAAGGTCTTTTTCCAATGTGGCTTCAGAAAAGAACGAGGAACTGTTGACATGATTTTCTCTTCAAGGCAGCTGCAAGAGAAATGTCAGGAACAGAACTCCGAAATGTTCTCCACTTTCATTGACCTAAACAAGGCTTTTGATACAGTCAGCAGAGAAGGACTGTGGAAGATTATGGCGAAATATGGCTGTCCACGAACGTTTGCCCAAATAGTGCGGCTATTTCACGATGGTATGCAGGCAAGAGTACAGGAAAATGATGAACTGTTTAAGCCCTTTCCTGTCACCAATGGAGTGAAGCAAGGATGTATCCTGGCACCAACACTGTTCAGCCTCATGTTTTCAGCTATGCTGACGAATGCCTTTGAGAACAACGCCATTGGAATAGATATCAACTACCGCATGGATAGAAAGGCTGAAAGCTAAAACTAAAACTAACAGCGACACAGTCACAGAGCTGCTGTTTGCTGATGATTGCGCTCTACATGCCAACTAAGAGGCAGAAATGCAACACAATGTTTCAGCTTTCTCACATGCCTGTGCCAACTTGGGCTCAATATCAACTTGGAGAAGACTAGTTATGTACCAGCCATCTCCATGGAATAATCACACCGTACCAAATATCAAGTTGAATGGTCATAGACTAAGTGTTTGGACAAATAGACCTATATTGGCAGAACTGTGTCACAAGCTGCCACAATTTATGGCGAAGGGAATGCAAGAATCTCCAAGGCCAGCGCAGCCTTTGGCAGACTGTACAAGAATGTATGGGACAGAAATGGAATAAGTCTGCAAACAAAGCTGAATGTCTACAAAGCAGATGAATTATCCACACAGCTATATGCTTGTAAAACCTGGACTGCTTACCAGCGACACGCTAGGAAATTAAACCACTTCCACACAGTCTGCCTTAGGAATCTACTGAAGATTAAATGGCAAGACAAGATCCCAGACACTGAAGTTTTAGAAAGAGCGTCCATGCCCAGTATGCCACACTCTACTAATGAAGAATCAGATTTGCTGGGCTGGTCACTTAACTCGCATGGCAGACCACAAGCTCCCTAAACGAATTTTTTACGGCGAGCTTCGTTGAGGTAAACGCTCACAAGGCGGCCAGAGGAAACGCTTTAAAGACACTCTGAAAATTTCACTGAAAGCTTTTGGAATTCACCTTGACACCTGGGACACTGCTGCCAAAGACCGAAATTCGTGGCGTACATCATTACGCAAGGGTGCAGTCATTTGTAAAGCAGCCAGGACTGCAAGAGCTGTGAAGAACAGGCTGGACAGACAAACCACTGTTAGGAGATCCTCCTCCTGGAACGTCAAGCATACTTTGCCCACATTGTCAAAGAACATTTCAAGCCAAATTAGGCCTTATCAGCCATCTTAGAACTCACGGCTTCATACTTTCAACCCCACTGGATGAAATTATTGGTAATCATCATTCTTGATGGACAAGCAATGTATATGTATATGTATGTATATATATATATGTATATATATATATATATATATATATATATATATATATATATATATATATATATATATATTATATATATATCGTTACTCAATTATGTATCACACCTGCCGCCTTTTCTTACCTAACCATTTCTCGATATATGTTTTTATTCAGACTGGGTAGTCCTGGAGGAGCCGTCTTCCAGGTCTAGGGGTTACACGACTTTCTCCGTAATCCTGTATACTCTCGTGAGTAACGTGACTTTGAGTGAGAATCGGTAGTCGGTAACCTACGGGGTATGTGAGCCGCTCGCTCAGAAATCAATGACAAACTACTGAGCTAAATCTTGCCAAGAAATCAACAATCAGCTGAAAGATGCTGATGTTGACAACGATGTGTTGTAAAGGATATGCGCACAAACATATCACCTGTAAACTTCCTTCTCGGTGCTAATGCGAACCCATAATTATCGGGCCGATAGGCGAGCGTCTAGCCACTATCCTATCACAGCACCTGTTGTTGTTGTTGTGATGTTGTTGTTTCCTTCTGCATAGCATATGTTTATTAAAGATGTGACATCTGCATTATAGAAATGTAGAAATGTGTTACTTATTGCTTAGTTTCTAATGAGGCAAGCCGATCTACATTTGCATGTGATTCTATTTGGGAAAGTGATAGCATCTACTGCATTATTATATCTTACACAATTTGTGAGACGAAATGATCACATTATATAGATAAAGACAGACCGTGGTCTAAAGTTGAACTACAGTAAATGCGCATGCATGAATATAACAGCTGACGAACATTTCTGAAAATAAGCGTTTAAGCGTTGAGAATTTGCATGATCAATATTTAACTCTATTTTAGTTCCCTTTTGGTCTATTCCCATAATTATTTCTCTTCCTCTTCTTCTTCTGCTCTTTATACACCATTGAGGAATAGACCCTCAAGCATGTCACGTCAGTCTTCTTCTATATCATGCAGCTCGCTCCATGTCCTCCCATTATTATTCATCTCTGCCTGTAATTCTCTTCTCCTTGTGTTTTTATGAGTCCCACTATTTCGTTTATCTTGTGAGTTTCAGACAGGAGAGTGTCCAGTTATCTTGTCCTCAAGGTTTTCTTAAAATTACGATTCGTTACAATAGCTACACTTCGAAGGGTGGAACCATGCACACATTTTGGAAGCGATGTAGGCACATTTAGGATAGCAGGGAGAGATGTTACAATAAGAATACAGAAGACAAGAGGAGATTTCATAACTCTAGGAAATATGTGGTCATCAATTAACTGTAGTAACAAATAACACTAATGTTAAATCAGTACTGGTGTGTGGATCAGAAACATGGAGTATTATTAAAACAGTCAAGATAAACTACATACACTCATTTTGTGGCGATCTGCGCAAAATAGAAGGACTAAAATTATATTACCGAATCAAAACTGTGCTGCTCATGGAGAGAAGAAACACATTCAAATAAATAAAGAAGTCAGGGAAAGACGTTGGCAATGGATAGGATCCAGATTGAAAACAACTTGGTAATAGTACATCAAGAAAGTTATTCATCTGTAAACGACAGGGCCAAAAAGTGGTAGTGGTAAACATAAACACATATAAGGGATAGCAATTAAATCCGCCTTTGAATAATAGAGGAAATTCATGGTGAAATTTGCAGACGATAGCAAAGAACAAGTGGTTAGTCTGAATCGGTGAGGGGCTAGATTTCATTTGGACACGAAAGGCCGCTAGAAGAAACGATTTCTGGAGGTCAGAATGGCCGAATGGTGTGCTGGTGCCGAGGTAAGGGGTTCAACCTCTACATCGCACTAAAATGTTGACCTGTCGTCCTTGACTTTGGGACGTAAATTACAAAAACCTCTGAAGTCGGAGTGGGTTCGCCTGATGGCGAGAGACATTGTAAAAAGGGAAAGCTAATCCACACGCAAAATTCAGTCCAGCACTACTAGTAGTAGTGTGCATGGACTACGCTTGAGTTCAAAGCGAGCGAGCGCAAAACATGATTAAACATTCCAACAAAATCCTATATGTGCTATTATGTACACATAGAATAATCACAAGTAGGTTTGAATATATGAATTAATTATACTGTAACAATCTGCAGTAGTGACAACGATAGGAAAAGTTAAGTCACGAGGATTCCACTTATTTACCACGTGCTGGCCTAAGTAAAACCAAACTAAGACAGATGGGATGGTTTGATTTTGTTAGATTGATACAAAACTATGCATATATTTATAATTACAGCAATTAACACGTGTAATATCATCATAATGTGCCCTGTATGTATCATGGTGTAGATGTTCAGGTCTCTCCACAGATCTCGATCGTTGGTCTCTTGGATCAAGCGACATTGCTCTTGGATACCCCGCCATGCAACCTTCTTAGTACACGTTGATTGATTTCTCTTGGTCTGCCTCCTATTCTACTTAACTTTCCAGTCGCCACGATATTTCCCAAAGCCTCTCTTTTAATTACATGGCCTAACAACGATGTTTGTCTTGTTTTTTTTTATATATATATATATATATATATATATATATATATATATATATATATATATATATATATATATATATATATATATATATATATATATATATAATATGTATATAATGTTCCACTTTCTTTAGCCTCATCCATGCAATCGTTGTAAGTTACTCTGGCAGTCCAAGGTAATAGCGACATTATAATACATCACTCCCAAATAGGGGAATAATTTAAATACAAATTTAACACCAAGAATATGTTGTCCAGTCAACAGTGTTTATGATGATGTGGCGTGTTACAGTTGCTGAGGTACCTGTCTATGTCTTTCACATTTCTTCTCAGTCTACACAGGACACCCACAAGTAAGTCCACTTACGAAGACACACACACACACGAACACATATATGCATATGCACATATATATATATATATATATATATATATATATATATATATATATATATATATATATATATATATATAGAGAGAGAGAGAGAGAGAGAGAAGGAGAGAAAATAGTTTTGAAATGAATAACCTATAAATGTACTATAGTTGGACGCAGAGGTGTTTCCAAGGCACCAGGGCCGGGTTATATACTGGCCAAGACCTATTGACGCGTCCTCGTCGAGCGTCCTGGGCAACAGGTCCCTTCGGGGTCCTGGCTGAAGTCAATAGGATCGCTGATTCCTCCGAAGTCGGAGAGTGTCTGCCTGTACGGCGAGGAACCACCAGTCTGCACACCAATAAGCCAGACATGTGACAACGGATACTCACGCAAACCTCAGGTCCTGTATGACATCACACTGATGTTGGACAAAATGATGTCTTCATCCGACATACAGGACTTCGCGTTGGAGCTCAAGCCAACGAACACAAGCAAGCAAGCAAGCATGTACTATAGTATTCCGTGATTGTGCAACTGTGATCACTAAATGAAACCTACACGTCTTCACCGGCGATCAGTTTTTTATGTCTAGCAGACTAAACCTACAGATGAGTGAGTCTTCTCAGGGAATCAAGTCATCTATAGAATGTCTCTGTACATACCGCACAGTTTTATTCTCCAATTTCGTTTCCAGGGGCTATGTCTGGAACTATCAAGTAAGCTACATCGTCTACAGGTACTAAGCTAGATATCATTGGCACCTTGCCGTCTTGACAGACCATAGTTTGTGCTTCAAAAAGGTGTAGTAACTATTACCCATGGCGGTTGCCAATGTGACTGATAAGGCCAATTCGCGCTGTAAATGTTCGTCCACAGTAGGTGCACGTGAACACGTGGTCATTTCTACCATCATGCACCATTTTACGTCTCATACGCTCGGTGTGTGACTTATCTGCAATAATTTTCTCCTTTGTCTTTATTCCATTTCTAAAATTTGCCCTACATGTAACACGTTCAGCGGCGGCTTGCTCCCAATGTACATTATCAATGCCTGTATCAGTTATAATCTGTCCATCTGCTGTTTCTTATCAGTGATGATTTCTCCAGTCAAGGTTTTCAATGGTTCACTTCTTTTGATCATTGGGCCACAGGCTTTCTTTATTCCTTCATACATGCTTCTGATGTTTCCCTTATCACTTGCGATTTGAATATACTCACATAACTTGATCCAATAGTCATTTGCACACTGCCTAGCAGCCTATTGCACATCCTTCTTAGCTTGCTTTAGCTCACTCAGAGTGTTACGCGTTGGTTTTTCCTTGTTTCTTAAAATAGCTATCTTTTTCTTATCAATCAAGGGCTGTTTGCCGCAAACCAGTTCTGCCTCTTATGATTCACAGTGCCGTAAACCCCTACGGCAGTTTAATAAAGAGTTTCCTTAAGTTTACCCCACTTTTCACTTATTGTACAATTTTCTTGTTATCAGTGAAAGCGTCTTCAAGTTGCTATTGAAAGTGAAAGCACTTTTCTAGCTAGAGTAGCCAGATTATCAGACAAGATGCTAAGTTTGCAGCATATGTTCCAGAATTTTGGGGCAGATGTAGCATTTGCTTTGATTGATTCAGGCAGGAATCAATTGTAAGAGATCGAACTGTATAAAAATGTATACCCTACCTTAAGTGATTGTCGACATTAATTGAAGCCACAAGCATGCTAATTTAAGTGGTCAGTCGGGGTAGTAGGAAATTTGGAACTGAAAGGAAGTGTACCAAAGTTCTGAATGCATTTTTAGCCTGCAAAATCTTCAGTGTTGTAAGTATGTATATATCAATTCAGTAGACACTTGATGAATACATTCCCTTTAATTGCAGTTTCATGAACGTTTGTTAACAATTCATCTCAAACTTGATTTTCTACCTGAGGAATCTTCAGTGTATGTATCACTCCATTAGACAGTTGATGAATGCTCTCACATTATTTGCAATTTCATCAACACTTGTTAACAATGCATCTCATTCTTGATTATGAAAGGTGTGCAATATTAATCTAATATAAAACACGAGTAATATATCCAAATAGATCTTGACATTGTGTGCATAAGAAGTATAACAATTCAAGTACCTGAAAATTGTACTGTGGCAAAGTAAAACATAAATAAACTTTGCTATAGTATTGCCGTTACATTAAAATTGATTGTGGTGCAATAGTGCATACGATTCTAAAATTACATAACTTATTTGTATTGAAAGAGCTATGAATCTATTATTCCAAATATATTCATTATAAATGTGTGATTAATCAACAACACGCTTCTTTCAACAAATAACATATTAGACAATTTGAAATCAACATCACTGGCATGAGAGAAAGCATAAGTGTTATGTTTAATAAAGTTACTAACAATGAAACATATCATAACTATATTCTAAGTAAACTATTTGTTTTAAATGTTGAAGTCAACAAGACTAAAATAGATGGCTTCGGTCAAATGATTAGTTGAAAATAAAACATCATGATTGCTGTCTAACAACGGCATATACTGTGAATACTTTATCAACGTGACACAAGATGAAGCAAAGTTGTATGATCAGTGCAGGCTTAGGTTCTTGACTATGGCACTTCAGAGCGAATAAATACATATAATACACTTGTCCCCAAGACCGGCTTGGGTCAGTGGATACTAACTAGAAGCAGTAATGTGACGCGCAAAATATTTCGCAGTTCTTGTTATCTTATTGCCTGAGGTGTTCATCTGATACATCAATCAACCACATCAAATTGCATTGTTCTGTTTGTCTGTATTCAAGGACTGTATGTTCTCTAGCAACAACGGCATACACAGTATGAATGAAGAGTAGCAGCGACATAATAAGTCATTGTAGGCTATAACATGAATGCAAGCACAATTCAATGGGATAATTTAATAATGCGTTGACTCTCACTATAGGAAATCTACACTGCGTGGTAAGTTGTAAATAAGTACAGTGCCGAGTGATATATAGTTTTACGTAGCAGAATATGAATAAAGACATATCTCGATGATATACACGTATTCAGTAATTTCAGCTAACTCAGCAAGTTGGAGACAGAGTCTGACTTCAGGTTACAGTCTGCGACATCTGCTGAAGTACTTTTGGCAGATGCGTACATCCTTCCTTCTGTTGGACTTTTGGGACTCTTTCCAGCAGTCCCATTTATTTCCTTAGAAGATGAAGGTAAAGTCAAGACCTTCGTGATGTGTGCCATCTGTTGATTGAGATCAGGCTTTGCATGAACCTGCTTAATGTCTGCATGAGGAGAGGTACCCGAAAGAACAGACTCGTCTGTGTTGCAGATGGTCACAACAGTGTCAAAACTCTCAAAGTCTTCAATTTCCTCTATGGAAGTATTTCTAGTGTCAACGTCGTTGCTTTGTGACTCGCAGATGTCTGAAGACTCCGACAAAGTCATGTTATTCTGGTTTTCAATGTCGGACGGTGTCCTGACAGTTTTAGGTTTCAGGCTTGCGGCTGCAGGAGCACACGTTTGATCTTGCATATCAAATAGTTGTGTTTGCGATTCCGGGGTGACACTTCTCGAAGGTTCCTTCGTCTCTAAGACGCCCTGAAGGGTGCTGTGAAAGAACAGATCCGGCGACTGAGGTGATATTTTGCCGTTACTCACAATTCCCAGTGATGTTGTGGCACCTAACCAATAATGTTCCACGGAAGCATTTCTGTTGCTATGATTACTACTACTACTAGCTGAAGATGACAAACTATAGCTGGAGTGAATGGATGGTGGGTCAACTTGAATCGTTGTTGGTATAATTCTAGGGGAATGAAGCTGGGGGTAACAATCAACCGCTTCTATCACAGCATTGGTAGTATTTAGGGAATGGCCACTGTCACGCCCTCCACTGTAACTAGCTGGAGCATAATTGCTCGCTGTTCTGAATGTCTTCATCAAAAATGTGTCCGCGTCGTCTTCATCCACACATTTCTGATGTTGTAAAGATGCTCTGCGCTTGGACGCGCTTGACAAGAATCTACGCTCCCGGCCGTCTGCAGTTTCGTCAATAGAATGCACTCGTCGCCCAAATCTCCGAGCTGGGAGAACTTCTTCCTCCTCCTCCGCAATGCTGTCCGCATCAATGCTACCGCGACCACTGACCCGACTGCAGCTTCCGTTCATTTGGTTGACTTTATCCTCTAGGGAATTGAGAATATTTCTCACATGGTTCGCCATGACAGGAGAACTAAGGCTGCTCTTTCTGTTGATGACTATGGGTGTGCTAAGACCACTGTAGCCGCTTGCGTCAAAGATACCATTAAGATGTATCGAACCGTCAATGGGAGAGCTTAAAGCCCCTCGTCCGCTTTCAGAGTTTGACCTGGCTCTGAACTTTAGAATGCCTTTTTTAGGAGAATCCTTGCCAAAGGCGCATAGATCTCGTTCAGTGTTTGGTGCCAGTTGCTGTTGCATAGACTTTCGACGTCCTCCAACTTTATCTACCAAGTTCAACAGTGAAGGACGGGGAGATAATCGTGGAAAATCGCTCTTGTCATTTAGTAGGATCACACTTGAGTTGTCGATCTTGATTTTGCATTTACTTTTTCCCGCTTTGTCTGAAAAACATAAAAAAAGAATTCAGTAATAGATGTAAATTACACTGATTAATAAAGAATACCAAATAAAACAACGAAACATGTTTAAACATGTAAGGATATATATTAGCATCCATTAAAGCATGCATATTTCCTGTTTAGTTCTAGAGAATGCTGGATGTATTGCTGTGTATTTTAAAGTATCTTACATTATATATATATGGGAATCCCAATCATTAATCATATATATTTAACATATACTTAGCTAATAATCAATTCTATTAAAGTGTTTGTCCAAAGTTCTGTATTTTTCTAATTCGAATTCAGCGCGTTATGCCGGATATAAAATCATTCTAAAAAGAAACGAAAGAAACATATTGTTTCTTCAGAATACTAAGTTTTGACCAGAAGTAGTCACAGTTGTAACAATCTTGATCAGAATGAGTTGCAATACTAAGTCTGAAATAGAAGGACATAATGTAGCAAACAACTGAAATAAGGTTACCAGAAGTTTACATTGTAGCAATTTAGAAGCAGTTAAATTACCGATTAGAAAATATTGTGTTAAATGACAAGCTAACTGGAAATTTACGAGTTAAACAAGTAATTTGCTTGAAACTCGCTAATTGTAATTAACTCCAGATGAATCGAAACAACGTCATCACAGCGACTGCTTGTGCAATTAGGCCACAACCCGGAAGAAAACAATACATACACACAACCGCCAGGAAAACAATCCTGCATAGAAAAACGAGAAAAATAATCCCCCGCTACACAAATGCCAGAAGAAACTTTTCCTGCACATTAAAGACAATTATGCAAGCGACATTGCACAACATTCTTGTAATAGTAAATATAAGACAAAACAGAACAAAACAAAAATGTTTCCAGGCACACACACAATCTAACTATCCAGGCGCGTAAACTCAGAAAAACCTTCCCTTGGGAGAGTCAAAGAGGACAACCCTCTCCTGGGAGAAACATACATGACAAAAATCTTCTGGGAGAGACTACGGAACAGTCCTCTGCTGGGAGAGACATACAAGGACAACCCTTCCCTGGGAGCGACATACAGGACAACCCTGTCCTGGGAGAGACATACAGAACAACCCTCTCATTGGACAGACATACATGACAGTCTCTCCTCGGAGAGACATACAGGACAGTCCTCTCCTGGGAGAGACATACATGACTGCCCTCTTCTGGGAGAGACATACAGGACACACCTCTTATTGGACAGACAAGCAGGGCAGCCTTCTCCTTGGAGAGACATACATGAAAGCCGTCTTCTAGGAGAGACACGCAGGACAACTCTCTTCTGGGAGAGACATACAGGACAACCCACTCCTGGGAGAGACATACAGGACAACCCTCTCCTGGGAGAAACATGCAGGCAAAACTAAAACCTCTCATTGGACAGACATACAGGACAACCCTCCCCTGGGAGAGACACGCATGACAAGCTTCTACCGGGAAAAAAACTCAGAAAAGTCCTCTCTTGGAGCACAAATCAAGAAATATCTCTCGTGGGGTATAACATAAGAAGAAGATACCCCGCCACACACCAGCTGGGGAAAAGACTCTTCCCACGCACAAGATAGGGAAAATACACTCTCAAGGACAGGGAGATGATAGGGATGATTTGGGGGGGGGGGGGGGGGGAATCTCCCAGCACACAAGATCAGTGGTACGAACGTCGTGAAAAAACTAAGAAATATCAACACAAATCTTTCTTGGGAAAAATAAACATACAAAAGAAACAAAAACACGTGTGTTAACCCATATACATAAGCATTCGATTGAGAGATAAGTGTTTATAAAAACGTGTATTAGTGTTCATGCGAAATAAACGAGTTGGTTTCTGTTTTAAAGCAATGAGAAAGAAAAATATTGGCAGTTTCTGCTTCGTCCTCAGTAACCTATTCCTGGGTTAAGCAGGGCATGGAAACTCCTAAGACTAGACATTTACAAGGCTAACATCCGAAAAGAGAAATAAACATATGATGGAAAAAAAATTTCAGTGAAAGAAATAAACTAGAAAATAGTAGTTAAATTACCACAACGATTATAACTATATTAGTGGTTCAACGGGGTAATTTGATTTGTAAAAATGCAAGATTGGAATTACTGGCAAGCTACATGATCAAACCAACATTAATATTTCGTTTTGTTGAACTGCACACAGTATACATGAAACCAGACCTGTTCGTGTTACAGTCGGACGCCGTAACCTCTATGCCACTATTCCCCCTGATGCTAGATATAGTGGGAAAAACGTTCAGTCTTTTCGGGCAAGTGCAAAAACTCGGAAAACCGTATGGATGGTAACAATCATTCGGCATTGTAATATCGAATCGAGCAAGACGAATAAACCCGCTTGTCACGTTGAGTTTAAAACAACAATAAGAAAAAGCTACCCACTGTGTGATCTGATGATTGCAATGAAGCATTTGAAAAGTCGAAACGCTGAGAAATAATTAGAATAGTGAAACATTTTAAGCATTGAAGGTAGGTAACTGAGAATTAGAAGCAACATTGGTAAAACAAACGCAGCATTAAGAGCTGACAACTACATTGGACATTTTGAACACATTAAACGTTACACAAGTGTGTGTACTAGACATGATTGTGTACTGGACAGGGTTGTGTGCTACATCAAAGTTATGTACAGGACAGGGTTGTGTACTACACAGGGTTGTGTATTAAACAGGGTTGTGTACTGGACAGGGTTATGTACAGGACAGGGTTGTGTACTAGACAGGGTTGTATACTGGGCAGGTTGTGTGCCAGGTAGGGTTGTGTACTAGGCAGGATCGTGTACTAGGCAAGGTTGTGTACTATGCAGGGTTGTGTACCGGACAGGGTTGTGTACATGACATGGTTGTGTTCAATTTGTACAGCTAATTAATTATAGCCGGCTTCGTGGCTTAGAGGTTATGACTTTTCTCCGTAATCTCGTATACTCTCGTCGGTAACGTGATGACGGTGAGAATCAGTAGTGGTTCGAATCGCATCGGTAACTTACGGGGTATGTGAGCCGGCCGCTCAGAAAGCAATGACAAACTACTGAGCGTAATCTTGCCAAGAATTCAACATACAGTTGAAAGATGCTGGTGTTGACAGCGATGTCCTGTAAAGGATATACAAAAAAAAAAAATTAATTATAAGATCCATACAAGACATGCTATTAACAAACTACGGTATAGATATGACATGGTTTCGATCGCTGAAAATGAAACGCTATAACGAAATGCGATATAAAATTGCAACAGAAATGCAAAACAATGGTCTTAGTCTGAATAACAGAAAAACAGAAATAATGACAATGACTACAAAATATCATCACAAAACCAACATCAACATTAATAGAACTAGCTTGAAACATGCCAATGTGTTTACTTATTTTGGTACTGTGATAATAGCAGATGGAAGAAGTGTTAAAGAAGCTTAAAGTAGGATAACCCAAGAAAATTCAATATTTTAGAGATAAATAATATTATGCGCAATACATCTTAGTCAAAGAGATATGACAAAAAGAGTTCTTAAGAGCTATATTGAGCCAATCCCAAAGTTCAAGAGTGAATCATGGAATGCAGACTAGTGAGCAATTATGTGGAAGCTGTAGATATGCGGCTTTATAGAAGGATGCTGAGAATACAGCAGACGGAAAACAAAATCATAATAAAGATATTTTGCAAGAGCTTGACTCACAAAGAGTAACTCGCGTGAGAAGGACAGAGTTAACTTCTTTAGGTACATCGTAAGAAAGATAAAACTGGAATATGTGGTGACAGCGAGAATGTTGAACTGCAGGAGAGGCGCTGGAGAGAAGGAAAAGATATTGGACATGTTAGCATCATGATATTGAGAAAGACAAGCGGCTGAGACTCGGGTTCGAATCCTCGGTAAGGTGTAGATTGTTTTTTCTGTCGTGGCATATATATATATATATATATATATATATATATATATATATATATATATATATATATATATATATATATATATATATATATATATATATACGCTTATACACACATAACAGAAATGACCCTTTCTGAGGTCTTAAGGTCTGTTAAGCAAACAGTACTAGGCTGATATTTGTAATAGACTAATTTGCATTTCCTTAATACATTTCCCGGTATAGATTTTAGCCTGGGTAGATCAGGAAGACCAGGTTAATTTAAAAATAAATTTACCTTTACAAATTCGAACCCATGGCCACCTGGATTGGTATACAAGCATCTAACGTGAATACAACACATTGACTTGCATTAGAATATGTCGCATATCCTTTGCAGGACGTTTTCTGGTAACTTTTCGTTCAGTAGTTTGTCATTGCTATCTGAACGAGAAATCAACTTGTAAGTCCTAATTAATGATGGTGTAGTGGTTGAAAAGCATACCCCGACTTCAGCCGTCTCCGTGGCGATGGCGTTGCGGACGCGATTTATAATGCCGTTTACCCGCGTTCCAAACCTAGCGGTGACCGATTTGGCAGCAGACTGTTCCGCGCTGGTTTTAACGTGTTGGTATGAGAGCCTGTCGTTCAGACAGCAGTGGCAAACTACTGAAGCTAAAACTTGCAAAGACATCAACAGCAGTTGAAAAATGTTGGTGTTGACTGCAACGTCCTGTAAAGGATATGCAACTTTAAACCAAAAAATATGAACGAGAAGTCAACTTGTAAGTCCTAATAAATTCGGTGTTAAGGTTTAACAGCAAACCCCGACTTCAGTGCATTCAAAGTTGTTGCTGTTCTTATCGAATGGATAAGAAGATTCAATATGTTGTTACAAATATACGAACAGTGTACTGCACTGAACAGCACAGACTGTTAGTATAAGGAAACAAGTGAAAGCAAAACAACTGTGCGTATTGTGTTCACTGTTACTAATTAAATAAAAGTTAGTTGCGTGATCTTTAACAAGCCTTCGTAATCAATCCCATCATTTATAAGCTGTTTGTGATTTTCTGGGCCATTTTAAGTTCAGTAGTTTGCCATTGATTCTGAAAAACTGACCATCATACAGCTATAACATCAACACAAAGGATCTGCCCCCAAATCGCCTACGGCAAATCTAGTTATTTACCGATGCTATTAATCAAAGTAACAGTACTTTCTTAGGTCAAATTCAGTCACTTACATCAATATCAATTTCGATGTAAATGCCATTTATCTTGCCTCGTAAATGCCTCGTTCTTGACTTTGGGGTGTAAATTGCAAGTATCTCTGAAGTCGTAGTGGGTTCACCTGATGGCGTGGGCCACTTGTAATAGGCAAAGCTAATCCACACAGACACAAATCAGTCCATTGCACTATAATCAGTAGCATGGATATGGACTACGCTTGAGTTCAAAGTGAGCGGAAAACAACAGAAAGCATACATGATAACCCAGAAGATGTACTCGTAGTTTCTATACAAGATCTCACAAGTTGAGGTCGACGCTTTTCTTCCTTTCAGGTGATACATGTTTTACTTTAAAATGTGCGTACGTTTGTTCTCCACATACCTTTAGTGTTGAGTTTCATATCTCTTCATATCATGTCTGCACTGGAGCAGACAACGGTGATTATAACAATACAATCCGCACTCCCATCTAATATTTTCTTGAAATTGGTGATGCCTCATCAAGAGCCTTGCCGACTGATGAGAACGATCATGCATCTCCACATCTTTATAGCTCCAAGAGCATTTGTCAGTCCGTGCCTGATAAACTTCCGCGACAAGCAAAAGGCTGTAAGAATCTGTCTTCCTCTATCTCTCTCTCCCCATAATTATTCTCAGTTGCCCCATGTCTCAGGTTTTCCTTTCATATAATGTGGCAAAACTTCGACCATATTTCTGATGATTGTGAAACAATGTCTTTGGGTGTAGCCGCTTCTACCACATGTATTATGCTTACTTTGACTATACAATGCATTTTCAGCTTTCTTCTGTAAAACCACATTTCTGGGGCGTCAATGGATTTATTTGTTTGCTTAAACATTGTCCATGATTTGTTGATCAGCTGTTTGGGCTTTCTGGATACATCTTTATACGTATCTGCCTTCCCTTGTCAAGTATAATATTTTCAATCATATATATTTTCAAATAATATTTTTAGCAATCCTCAGCGTTTGTTTTCTTTACTGTCGCGATATTGTCAATATTCTTGTTAGACATTACAACTGTACTGTCTCTTGTTTCTTTACCATTTCAACACTAATTACGTAGAGTGTGTATCTTTTTAGAAGAATAATGCTCAATACCTCCCCTACCCTGCCCTACATCGCATGTAACTATCGGAAGTAATGATAGTTTTAAAGAACAAGCAAAACAACTATTCAGGTAGCGAATTTCATGCGTGCTATAAATTAATATCACTGCCTTAATTATGCAAATACCCATTGAATTATTCTACTACAATCCGTATTGTGTATTCGTGCAATGTGCCGTCTCTGTTATGTATTTGTTTGTAGTGAGTTTGGGCACAGTGCAGTTGCGATTATTTTAATATTGTGTCGTTATGAGTGTTAGCTTCTATTGGCTGCTAGCTAGGTGGCAATCACATGTATATCCCTTTATAAATCTATATAATCTTCCGATCTGGTATCATCAGATCTAGAATGAAAACATTAATATGGAACATGAAACAAGAATTTGGAAACATGAAAATATGAACCAGTATGATCTTGAATTACATGAACAATATAATTAATCAGGAAAACCCATGAAATAGTCAAGCCAAAATAATTTGGCTTGTATCAAAATCGAAAGAAGACATTCATTGTCGATATTCTGTTTATATGCATATAAATGCCGTCGACACACTACGCAACCGAAAATATTTTGCAGACATTGCCGACGCCTGTTTTAGAGCTATTTAGAACATATTTGTTTCCCCTTCAATTTACCAAGCACAGTGTACGATTCATTGAATGATTCCCTCAATACTTTGTTTTGAAAATTATATCATATATAGTATCTTACTATTTATTACTATATTATATATTTATATCTTACAAATTAATCTATTTGTGTATGATTGACAGTATACACTTTAAGATATTCCTTTTCTTTTGAGTATTTATAATGAATCTGAAGCATTCGTACATTTACTTCTTTGTGTGTTTTATTCTTTTCAGTGCAATCAACCTCAATAATCATGTCACCAAACAACTACCCAGAATTATGAGAAGAGCAAAAAGGAAAATAAGAATGGGAATTACGAATAGCAGTATTGTTTCGTTGGAGGAAAAGGAACACATAATGCAATATTGTAAAAAAAAAACACACACATTCCGAACACTTATCAAATGAGACACACAAAAACCAATAATAGTGCTTTATATATTACACCATGGTATTTGGTAAACAGAAAATGATGAACTGATCAAAATGGTGTAGGGTATTACCATTGAATAAACAGATTTCACAATAATCAAGAAATTTATTGGAAACAAGCAGGAACAATTACAATGGAAACAAAAGTGGGCAAGCAACGCAAATTAGGCATTAAGACGGTTTTCTTTATTCATGTATGAGAAGAAGGGCATTGAAGAACGTGGTGACGAGTGTAAAGATCAGCTTTAGGAGAGTTAGAAACAGAACGTTAGATTGGTGCCTCATGGTCTAAGACAATGGATGACATGGGGTGGTATCCTATTTTCGATCAAGTTCAC
This sequence comes from Cepaea nemoralis, assembly GCA_014155875.1. Classification (NCBI taxonomy): domain Eukaryota; kingdom Metazoa; phylum Mollusca; class Gastropoda; order Stylommatophora; family Helicidae; genus Cepaea; species Cepaea nemoralis. The sequence continues at coordinate 178,255 of JACEFZ010021329.1, forward strand.
CAAAGACCGAGATCTGTGGAGAAACTTGAACGCGTATGCCACTGTGTACGATTATGATAATTTACTACTGTTCAACTTCCTTTTCACATATTATCCTCCTCTTCCCCACCTCGTCATTAATCTTTTCATGAACATCACCGTCACTACCACCTTTACTTCTTCTTCTTCTTCTTCTTCTTCTTCTTCTTCTTCTTCTTCTTCTTCTTCTTCTTCTTCTTCTTCTTCTTCTTCTTCTTCTTCTTCTTCTTCTTCTTCTTCTTCTTCTTCTTCTTTTTCATCTTCTCCTGCTCCCCCTGCTGCTGCTCCTCCTCCCCCACCTCCTCCTCCTCCTCCTCCTCTTTCTACTTCTTCTTCTTCTTCTTCTTCTTCTTCTTCTTCTTCTTCTTCTTCTTCTTCTTCTTCTTCTTCTTCTTCTTCTTCTTCTTCCTCCTCCTCCTCCTCCTCTTCTTCTCTTCCTCCTTCTTCTTCTTGTTCACCTGACTGTCTTACGTCTTCTTTATATTTTATGGCACGTTTGCTATTGTTACCAGTCTAATCACTTTGTATCATTGTTCTTATCTCAGCGACATGGTTAATTATAATTTTTTAAATCGTATATAATCATAAGGAGTTTTCTATCCTAGATTAACTATAGCTATTTCCGTCTCTATAGCATAAATTACGCAAAATCAGACACATGCGAAATCGTTAAAACTTAGTAAATGCAGACTGACAACAGTTGTCAGGTAGTAAATTTAAAACTTAAAATGTTACGGAAGCGAAGAAACTAAATACAATTCTAATGGGAGTGCAGTAAACTAAAGTAAAATTTCGCATATTAGAACTTGAAAATGAAAACTCGTGATAAAGAGAAACAGTGAAGTGATTTCCAACTAAACTATATTTGAAGCTATATTCTGAAAACATAAGCCTACACAAAAGATTAATACAAAGACAACACCACAAACCTGCCGACTCTTTTCTTTCGTAGCATTAGGAAAAACAGGTAGAGATGCGTTTAAGAGATGGGTATAGGGTTACACAATATGCGATCTGGGATAGAATTTATGGTCAACCCGTTGACGATTCTGACACATTCAAAGTGCTATATATGTTATTAAGAGTTACGCGTTTTTTTTAAATGTTACATATTCTTTACAGGACGTTGGAGTCAACATCAGCAATTTTCAGCTGCTGTTGATGTTCTTGGCAAGATTACGCTTAGTAGTTTGTCACTGCTTTCTGAGCGATCGGCTCACATACCCCGTAAGTAACCAATGCGACGCGATCATTACGGAAGCGCTTAAAAGAGAACGTCATATTTAGTGTGATAATATCAATTCACTTGATTTATATTGATATGGCTTTACAATCAGTGTTTGTGTGCATGTGTATATCACTTACATTGCTCGTGTATACGTGTGTATATCGCTGTGACATAATAGGAACTAATTCCCTTGTTTGGGCGTGATTATATGAGGCAACTGATTTCCTGTCTAGTATATATAGCCAATAGCAAAAACACTCCATCGGCCTTATCAGCTCAACAGCATATACACCATATACCGACTGGTATATGCTGTTGAACTGATAAGGCCGATGGAGTGTTTTTGCTATTGGCTATGTATCTTCTTCTTCTTCTTCTTCTTCAGCTTTCCGAGCCATTGAGGTTCTTTGCTGTAAATACAATCCGTCTCCATTCGTCTCTCTGGTGGACCTTCTCTTGCCAGTCGTTGATTCCAAGTGCTTGTAAGTCTGTACATGTATTATCTCTCCACCGTCTTCTTGGTCTACCTCGGGGTCTACGGTCATTATTTCCTGAGTGTAAGCGAGTTTTGTTTCCCTATTATCTTCCATTCTTTCTATATGCCCCAGCCATTGTAGTCTATTAGCCTTCATGATACCAGTGATTAGCGGGGACTTAAACAGATCATAAATGTCTTTGTTACTTCTTCTTTTCCACTCTCCACTTTGTGTATCCCTAATGGGTCCAAAGATGCGTCTTAAAATTTTGTTCTCAAAGGTTTGTAACAAGGCTTCGTCTCCTTTCGTTGTACTCCAGGTTTCAGAGCCATACAGCACAACTGGTCTGATCAGTGTTTTGTATATTGTGATTTTGGTGTTACGAGATAGCGCCTTTGATTTTAGTAGATGTTGTAGTACATAGTATATCTTATTTCCAGAGTTGATTCTAGTTTGTATTAATTCCCTTATGATGTTGGAGCAGTTGAAGATTGTACCCAGGTATTTGTATGTTTCCGTTCTTTTAATGGTCATATTATCTATTTGTATGTGGCCAGAGTTTTTATCCATTCCGTCTCTTGAAATTACCATATATTCTGTCTTATCTTGGTTGATAACCAGCCCCATCTGTTGGGCTTTTTCCTTTAAGTGAGTCAATATTTCCAATGTCTTTTTTTCACTTTGCCCTATAATATCTATATCATCTGCATAACCAAGCAGCTTGGATGTTCCTCCAATATCACATTCCTCCTTTATCTTCCTTACAACTTTCTCTAGAGCCAGACTGAAGAGTAGCGGCGATAGTGCATCACCCTGTTTCAAGCCAGATGTTATTTGGAAGGGGTCTGATTTCCTGCCTTTATATGTTACTATATTATAAGTATCTTCCATGCATAGTCTGGTCATGTTGATTAACTTCCTTGGTATTCCAAATTCCTGCATAGCATTCCATAGACTATTCCTATGGACACTATCATAAGCCTTTTTAAAATCCACAACAATGTTATGGAGATCTATTTTATATTCCCAATGTTTCTCGGCTATTTGTCGTAAGATAAATATCTGATCTATTGTTGATCTGTTTTGTCTAACACCCGCCTGGTAGTCACCTAATATGTCTTCTGAATATGGTTTTAGTCTATTTAGTAATACTGCGGATAGTATCTTATAGTTGTGGACAGTAGTGATATTCCTCTATAATTTCCACATTGGAACTTGTCTCCTTTCTTAAAGATCGGTATCAATAATGACTCTTTCCAGTCATGGGGTAATTCTTCTGTCCTCCAGATTTTTATTATTAGTTCGTATAGCTTTAAATGTAATGCATGGCTATATATACTGACAGAAAATCAGTTACCTCATATAATCACGCCCAAACAAGGGAATTAGTTCCTATTATGTCACAGCGATATACACACGTATACACGAGCAATGTAAGTGATATACACATGCACACAAACACTGATTGTAAATTACAATGCGAGATCTCAAGCCATATCAATATAAATCAAGTGAATTGATATTATCACACTAAATATGACCGATATATGCTGTTGAGCTGATAAGGCCGATGGAGTGATTTTGCTATTGGCTTACGCATTTTCCTCATGTTGGACTGGTAGTACATGGTTCAGCTACTAAGTTAAGTGCTTTGAGTGAAACTGCGAGTTGTGAATTTCACGTGGAATGCATTTGTATCTATCCACGGTGGTATTGTGAACTGTATGTTTAAAAAAAATGGCTGACGGTGGGCCGTTTGTGAACTAGCTGGGTTTTCTTTATGACGTACTGTGTGTGCAACTGCTGATATTTTAGTGGCCGCCGCTTTCTTCTACAATGAACTGTAATTTTTGTGGCGGACTGTTATGCTGGCATTCTGGCAGTGGCATTATGCAAGTATGTTTGTGCGTGGTGTTGGTTTGCCGAGACTGCTGTATATTTCACTTTTTACATGGGACAGTGAGGAGCGTATTATGTGATATTCACTGGCACAGGAACGTAGCATTGTCGAGTGACAGTTTGCCGTGAAGTTGTGAAAGTGACTAACAACGTATACTATCTAATTGGGTTCATCGGTCACTGCGTCAGTCACTGTGGGTGGTTCTTAACTTTTCAGCTCCGTCAGGTCTCCGTGGTTGCAGGTAACTTTAGTTTCCTTGTAATGCCCCATACTTCTATGTTAAATTTAGAGGAAAGTTGTCCACGCTTTAGGGTCACTGTGTCTGTTTGATCGACTATAGATATGATGGTTAGCTGACAGTAGAGATATAGCTGTTCCAGTTCTAGGCACAGAGGTATATAGCAAATAGATTACATTGGAGATATGATCTTTCGAGTTCTATATTAGCGGGTGCGTAGGTGCAATCGTTATGATTTACTTCGACAGTGGTAATGGGTGCGGTCGGTTAAGTTTTAATTATATATTAAAAATTAAATATATAGATGTGTGTGTGTGTGTGTGTGTGTGTGTGTGTGTGTGTGTGTGCTTGCGTGCGTGCGTGCGTGTGTGCGTGCGTGCGTGCGTGTGTTTATTTATATATGCATATATGCAAAATTAGCACACAATTGTGGTGAAAGCTGCCATTAGAACTTTATTATACCTGTCTTAAACTGGAATTTGAAACAAGAAGTTCAAATGTGATATTATAAGAATGAAACAAGTACAAGTAGCAACATACACAAAGTTTCTTTCGAAAATCCGTAATTTTGAAGAGACGACAAAATAAGATATGTTATGTTCTGTTTGCAGCTGATTAAGACAGCAGTCTACGCGCACTCATGACCCTCCGAATCGTCAGTCATGGCAGCTGAGGACGCTTCAGAGCAAAAATTGGTAAACGTTGTTTCATGTACATTAATGTGTTAGTTAGTTAGTTAGTGGACAGATCATCCTGATTGCAAATCGAACCATTCAGTCCATAAGTGCTGGGATCCCCTCCTCAGTAAATCCCGCAGCGTGTAGCGGTTCACGACGCCAGTTCTGTGTTGATTAATTACTCTTCTTTGGCGTACTGCGTAATGTTCTTGTTTTGCCACGCCTCTTTTAACTTGCTGCTCTCGCAGCGTGACCAAGGTTGTAGATTTCCAGTCATCGATTGGTTCTCGTAAACGACTTATTCAGACAGAGAGAGACAGAGCATTCAGAATGTCTGCCTGGTCCATGGCTCGTCCGCCTTCCATAGTAGCCCTACCTGCAAGCATTCAGCCTGTCATTCTCTTGTAACAGCCGCATGCACCCTCATGCCATGGCACGAAGATGAAACTAATTTTTGCCAGCCGAGACCACTCCAGAGACAGCAGCTATTCTCTACGGACCCACCCCATCTCTATCATCCTGATCATACTCATTGAGTCACTAAGGACACATACCAGATTGAATGACTGTGTCTCGAGCCATGTTATTGCTTTCCTTACTACGATGACTTCCATAGTCAGGCTGCTTGTGGTCAAAGCAAAAGCCCCAGACTCTTCCTTCACAGTTTTCCCTCCTGCCTGAGCCGTAAAAGCCCATGAACTTCTCATTCCTCGGACGACCGACCTATCCGTGTAAATGACAGCATCCTCCTCTAACGAATTCTCGAAGTTAAGAGCCTGTACTTCCGCCTCCACAGCACCTGGATTTTCTTGTCTGCATTTCCTGTCTAATTGGATGCACGCTGAAAAGGATGTACAGAACTCTGTTGGCACTTCTACCCCCTCCTCGACAGGTTCTAAGTCCTCAAGTGAACACACCTGCTGAAGAATGTCTTCGGCTTCACCCATCCACGACTTCCCTCTTTTTAACCTGCTTCCCTTTACCTTCTTAATCTCGCTATGCAGAGAATGCTGTGAATTTGCGTTGACTCTGAGATAGGCACGTGCTTGGCACATTTGTATTCTGTCCCTGATGGTATCTCTTGTACATCCAAGAATGATGCGCATGGCTTCGTTCTGTATCCTTTCCATCCTTTCTATCTGATTATGGCTAAGAGTCAGGATCGCCATCGCATACTCCAGAACAGAAGGGACCGACCCCTCGTAAAGAAGACATAGATGGCGCTGCTCACAGTTTGCTGCCGCCATTACCCGCATCGTAGAGAAACCCGGCGTGGCCTTTGTTATTACCTGGTCTTCGAGCTCAGTATAAGCTAGGCTTCGATCACATCGCATCCCCAGGTAATTCATTACCTGCGTTCCTTCCACCATCTCTGAACCCAGATTGATAGTTGGCGTTGGGGTGAAGACACAGTGACAGTGAAAGAAATCAAGGCTGCGCTTCGACGTTTAAACAACAGTGCTCCAGTGCCAGATGGAATAAGATATGACGACATCAATATGTGTACCCGAAAAAGATCTAGAGAAATTAGCAGACATGTACAACAACAGTAAAGGGAGTGCCAGAATCTAGGAGAAGTGGTTACACAGCTATCTGATTCCCTTGCCGAAGCCTTGCAAAGACCACACAAATGTTTTTGGTGACTTCCGGTTTCAAGATGGCGACGGACGGTCGTGTTGTTTTGTGTTCGTTAACTTTTTCGCGTAAGGGATGGATTTATTCATCTCTTGCGTGTAATTGGTGTGCCAGGATGTAAAACCAGGAGTTTCTACTCGAGATCTGCGCGGGTGCTACGGAGTTCGTGCATCGAGCGAAGCCATCCTTGAGTGAAATTTCAGCAGCGTGTGTGGTTATCAGCAGTCTGTGTTTACGTTTTTTCAACATGGCGGAAGAACGTCTTCTTTCCGAGCGATCAACAGTCAACATAACGAAGCGGCGTGGTAGCCGCGCAGGGACAAAGAAGCAAGGTAAGCGCGGGGGTTTGAGACGTTTTAGACTCAAGTGTCACCGTCTAGGACTCAGGAACATCCGTATTCTATATTGGAACTGTGCCAGTGTAAAACAACGGGGCTCTATTTTAGAAACCCTAGTTTACAGGAACGACATTGTAGCACTCCAGGAGACGAGACTGGGCGATCAGCTACTCCGAATTGCCGGCTTCAAATGTTTCTACAACAGACGACATCTGGGAACGGCGTTTCTCGTTCGCGACAGCATGGTGGTGTCAGAGCTAGACATGTCCAGTTGGGACAGTGACGATATACAAATACAGGCGTTGAGAGTTCATTACAGTATACCATTCGTGTTGGTTAATGTTTATGCCCGCAATGCGAGTGTGGACGCCCAGAAGTGGCAGTGCTTAAGTGGCATATTAGGCCACGAGAGAAATGTTATTTTCTGTGGTGACTTCAACGCTAAAGGCAGATCATGGGGAAACACTTCCTCCAATACACAAGGGGAGGAGCTCGAGACTGCACTGGAAACCATCGACCTGGTTTGTATCAACAGTGGCTGTGTCACCAGGACAGCAAGCCGTCCAGGCGATGAGGACAGTGCTATTGATCTGGCGCTAGTTTCACCTTCACTCACTACAGTGTGTAGATGGGGTGTCCTAGGACACCATGGCAGCGACCACCACCCTTGCAGCATATTGGTGGAGAAAGGCAGAACCAGGCAGCACAAGCTAAAGGTAAAGACGTTCCAGTATGACAGTACAGGGCAAGATGTGGTGAGCAAAATAAGACGTGACAAGCGCAGAACGTTTCAGGGCAGGAGAAAAAGCTGGGAGCAGCCACCGTGGTGGAGTTTCGAGGTGGAGAAGGCTTGGGTGGATAAGCGTAGTGCTGTAAGGAGATGGCAAAATGCCAAGAAGAACAGAGCTGGTCATCCTAGTCCCTGCTTGCACTTAGAAAGAGAGATGCACACAAAAGTAAGCTATTTAAAAAAACTGGTCAAGGTGGTTAAAAGCGAAAAATGGGCAGAGGTGTGTCAAAGAGTAAGCACAGACAAGTCACTGAAATTGTTCTGGCGACTACATAAAAGCATGAGTGGGGTAGTCAAGAATAAGAGCATTTCTGACTTCCAAGGTGCTGACCTCATCTGGCAGAGGACTGATGAGGACAAGGGCAAAGCCCTCTTTGAACGCTACCTTGAGCAGAGCAACCAGACAGACATGGGAGGCCGGAATCTGGCCAAGGAGGTCACCTCAGACAGATGCAAGGCCCAGAACACTTCGGATGAAGACACAGTGACAGTGAAAGAAATCAAGGCTGTGCTTCGACGATCAAAAAACAGTGCTCCAGGTCCTGATGGCATAAGATACGACGACATAAATAGGTGTACCGACAATGAGCTAGAGAAACTAGCAGACATGTACAACAACAGTATAGGGAGTGCTAGCATCAAGGAGGAATGGTTACATAGCTATCTGATTCCCTTGCCGAAGCCTGACAAAGACCACAAAAAAATTCAGGGATATCGAATTATAACCATGCAGAATACAGTAGGCAAGCTGCTGGAGAAGGTAATTGCCAGGAAAATATCAAGCCAACTAGAGAGGCAAGGTGTTTTCCCACCTACCCTGGGTGGGTACCGTCCAAAAAGAGAAACCTGGACCAATGCAGCAGTCTTTGCCCATGATGTCTATGAAGGTTTCCACTCAGGCACTGAAACTGTTGCTGCAGCGATTGATCTTGAGGACGCATACAACAGAGTACCACTGGATTTTTTAATGTTTCAGCTTCTTGAACTAAACGTAAGTCCATTCCTCCTTAGTTGGATCGCTGCAGCCCTCTTCCAACGGAAAGTAGTTTTTAGATGTGGCAGTTGGACTTCGGAACCAACAACAATATATCCTGGCCTACCACAGGGATCACCATTATCTCCGGTACTGTTCAACGCCTACACAGTGAGAATCACCAGTGAGCAGATCACTGGACCTGGCAGGACATTGTCATATGCCGATGATGTTTTAGTGTATCGTCAGGGTAAGGATAGAGAGGAGGTTGCTGTGGAACTACAAACCGAACTCAATCGCATAAGTACTTGGTGTGATGAAGCTGGGGCAATGGTCAACCCAACAAAGGCAACAGTGACTTGGTTCTCGTTGAATAATCATATTGTCAACAATCCAACACCAACTGTAATGCTGTGTTCAGAGACGGTGGAAAGAACGCAGGCAATGAATTACCTGGGGATACGGTTTGATCGAAGCCTTGCTTATAATGTGCACATAGACCAGATGATAACAAAGGCCAAGCGGGGCTTGGCAGCGATGCGGGTGATGGCGGCAGCAAACTGTGAGCAGCGCCATCTATGTCTTCTGTACGAGGGGCTGGTCATGTCTGGTTTGGAGTATGCAATGGCAATCCTGACTCTCAGCCATAAGCAGATAGAAAGGATGGAAAGGATACAGAATGAAGCTATGCGCATTATTCTTGGATGTACAAGAGATACAGCATGCAGGGCGATGCGCTACCTTCTTGATTTTCCAACCATTGAAGAGAGAATGCAAGTTTGCAGGGCACGCGCCTACCTCAGAATTAACGCAAACACACAGCATCCACTGCATAGTGAAATTAGGAAGGTGAAGGGCAGCAGGTTAAAAAGAGGACGGTCGTGGATGGGTCAAGCCGAAGACATTCTTCAACAGGTGTGTTCACTTGAGGACTTAGAACCTGGCGAGGAGTGGGTGCAAGTGCCAACAGACTTCTGCACATCCTTTTCAGTTTGCATCCAACTAGATAGAAAATGCAGACAAGAAAATCCGGCTGCTGTGGAGGCTGAAGTACAAGCGTTGATTTTCGAGAATTCGCTAGACAGTGACGCGGTCATCTACACAGATGGGTCGGTCGTCCGACATGTGAGAAGCTCATGGGCCTTTACAGCTCGGGCCGGAGGGAGAATTGTGAAGGAGGACTCTGGTGCTTTCACTGAAACCACAAGTAGCCTGACCATGGAAGTCATGGCAGTAAGTAAAGCAATAACATGGCTCGAGACACAGACATTCACTAGGGCTTGTTTCCTTAGCGACTCAATGAACATGATCAAGAGGATAGAGGAGGGGTCGATCCGAAGAGAATGGTTGCTGCCTCTGGAGCGGTCTCGGCTGGCAAAGATTAGTTTCATCTTCGTGCCAGGTCATGCGGGAGTACAAGGAAATGAGCGGGCTGACAAGCTCGCAGGTGAGGCTACTGTGGAGGGCGGACGCGCCATGGACCAGGCTGACATTCTGAATGCTCTACGAGAAGTGAGACTTTTGCAAGAACCAAGTGATGACTGTGAATCTACAACAATGGCCAGACTGCGTGAGCAGCAAATTAAAAGAGGGGTGGCCAAACAAGAACACTACGCAGGAAGCCAAAGAAGATTGATAAACCAACACAGAACTGGCGTCGTTAGCCGCTACACGCTGCGGGATTTGCTGAGGAGGGGATCCGAGCACTTATGGACTGAATGGTCCGATGTGCAACGAGGATGATCTGTCGACTAACTAACTAACTAACTAACTAACACAAATGTTTAGGTATATTGAGTAATAAACATGCAGAATACAAAAGGCAAGCTGCTGGAGAAGTTAATTACCAGAAAAATATCAATCCAGCTAGAGAGGCAAGGTATTTTCCCACCTACCCTAGGAGGGTACCGTCCAAAAAGAGAAACCTGAACCAATGCAACAGTATTTTGCCCATGATGTCTATGAAAGTTTCTACTCAGGCTTTGAAACCTTTGCTGCAGCGATTGATATTGAGGACGCGCACAATAGAGTATCATTGAGTTTTTTAATGCTTCAGCTTCTTTAACTCAAGATAAGTTCTTTCCTGCTTAGTTGGATCGTTGCAGTCCTCTTCCAACGTAAAGTAGTTTTTAGATGTGGCAGTTGGACTTCAGAACCAACAACAATATATCCTGGACTACCACAGGGATCACCATTATCTCCGGTACTGTTCAAAACTTACACTGTGAGAATCACCAGCGAGCAAATCATAGGACCGGGGAGGACATTGTCATATGCAGACGATGTTTTAGTGTATCGTCAGGGCAAGTATAGAGATCAGGCTGTTGTGGAACTACAAACCGAACTCAATCGCATAAGCACTTGGTGTGTTGAAGCTGGGGCAATGGTCAACCGAACAAATGGCAACGGTGACATGGTTCTCTTTGAATAACATTATTGTCAACACCCCATCGCCAACTGTACATTAATTTTAGTTGCATATCCCTTAGAAGATGCCGCAGTCAACTCCAGCATTTTTGGCTAATTGTGCTTTCTAAATGACCGGCACTCATGCCATTGTATGAAACTCAACTCAAGGAGGTCTGCTGGCAAATCGCCCACATGTATGTTTTGAACGTATTTGTCGGATTGCGCATTGCGCTCGAAACCCCTTCGCCAGAGAGCTTTTTTGTTAATTAACGATGGCTATTAGTGTCTTTAGTGGCCAAAGGCTTGCGAACGCGGTTCGTAAGCCGCTTACCAGGCTTTCGAAACGCAGCCGAGACAGATTTGCACAGCAGACTATGTCGCGTTGTGTTATAACCTGTTGGTATGGGAGCCGGTCAATCAGAAAGCAAAGGCAAAATACTGAACGTAAAATTTGCCTAGAACATCAACAGCAGCTGAAAAATGCTAGTGTTGACTGCAACGTCCTGCAAGGGATATGCAACATTAAAAAAAAATAAAAATCGGTGTCTTTACATGAATATGGCTCTATGATTGCATTTCTAAGTTCAACACACAAAAATTGTTTGGTGTTTCAGTTTCACTTCGGTAAGAAATTATTCTATACACGATGTTCATAGTTGATTAAACTGAGTGGAGAAGTGGTGTATTTAATTTGTTAAAACACCAGAAGATACAGAGTACATACTACCTTACCAGATAAGAAGGAGTGTTAGTAAAATTGATAGAAAGCTATGCTGATAATGTCATGTACGTGGCCGGATGAGGGACAGACTGGCCATCTATTGTCACGTGCATTCGAGCCTACAAAATGTAATGGTCCTATCACATCACAGACCAATATGTTCTTAGAGATGTGATGCATAGCTCAAATAGGAGACATGATTTTCTAGATATATCCCATAGAGATGTGATGCATAGTTCAAAGTAGAGACATGATCTTTCTAGATATATCCCTAGAGATGTGACGCATAGTGCAAAGTGGAGACATGATGTTTCCAGATATATATCCCCTAGAGATGTGATGCATAGTTCGAAGTGGAGACATGATCTTTCTAGATATGTTTGCTTTGACCACAAGTAGCCTAACTATGGAAGTCATGGCAGTAAGTAGAGCAATAACATGCTTGAGACACAGACATTCACTAGAGCATGTTTCCTTAGGGACTCAATGAGTATGCTCAGGAAGATAGAATTGGGGTGCCTACAAGGAGAGTGTTTGTTGTCTCTGGAGCGGTCTCGGCTAATACAGATTAGTTTTATTTTCGTGCCAGGGCATGCGGATGTACGAGGAAATGAGCGGGCTGACAAGGTTGCAGGTAAGGCTACTGTAAAAGGCGGGCGAGTCATTATCAGGCTGACATTCTGAATGCTGTACGAGAAGACAGTCTTTTGCGAGAACCAAGTGATGACTGAATCTACAACCATGGGCAGGATGCGAAAACAGCAAATTAAAAGAGGCGTGGTCAAACAAGAACACGACGAGGGAAGCCAAAGAAGATAATTAAACCAACACAGAACTGATGTCGTCAGTCGCTACACAATGCAGTATTTACTGAGGAGGTGATCTGAGCACTTATGGACGAATGTTTCGATGTGCAATGGGGATGATATGTTGACTAACTAACTGACTAACTAACTAAATAACTAACTAACTAACTAACTAACTAACTAACTAACTAACTAACTAACTAACTATCTAACTAACTAACTAACTAACTATCTAAACTATCTAACTAACTATCTAACTATCTAACTAACTAACTAACTAACTAACTAACTAACTAACTAACTAAATAACAGATATGTTTACTAGAGATGTGGTGCATAGCTCAAAGTGGAGACACTATCTCAATAGATCTATGTGCCTAGAGATTTTATAAATAGCTCCAAGTAGGCTTCTGGACATGCGTTTGTTTGCTTAAGGAAATATTAATTTCGACTGCTTGTATTAAACGGGGTATACAAATGTGTAGATGACGGATTCATAACAGATGTATATTTTAAAATAGTTGCTATCAGTGTTTGTTTGCTGTTTGTGTGCTGACGATCAAACCGCAACGTCGGTTTGTCAATCCTGATTGTGTTCTAGTAAAGCTTACCAGTTCTAATTACCGTCTTCGTTAATTTACTAATCTATGGCTAAGGGGATAGTGAAACTGACTTTAACAATTCCAGTCTTCGTTATTTTACTAATCTATGGCTGAGGGGATAGTGAAACTGACTTTAACAATTCCCGACTTCGTTATTTTACTAATCTGTGGCTGAGGGGATAGTAAAACTGACTTTAACTATTCCCGTATTTGTTATTTTACAAATCTATGGCTGAGGGGATAGTGCAACTGGATACAAGAATTCTCGTCATATCCTTTCGAGGATTCGAAATAAGCCGCGTGTGACCTGGAAAGAGACCTCTTTGCGTTGATTTCGATGGAATGAGATGTCCATCGTTGAGAAACCAATATCAAAAGTTCTGAAATAAAATGACGTAGTAAATCACAAACACTCAATAAATGCTGTAATTGGTTGTAATGTTCTGTAGAGGACAAGACATCTGTATGACCACCCCAGTTGACACATTACATGCGTATAGACAATATCGTATTTTACATAAACAGTGAAAATGTGGAAACAGGATAGACAACATCTTACAATAAAACTAAAACACAGAAAATCATACACAACATCTCACCTTACGAGATAAGACATCGAATAATTATAGTCACTATCTTTTCTCATAATACCAATACTACAAACGGTACAGACAGCATATGTCCTAATTAGTTACCATTATTAATCCTGTAATCACTGTCTTGGCCCGTCCGTTAAAAATTAGCACGACACTCATGCCACTTAAAAGTGAAGACAAATCGCATGCAAATTTACTTATATACGGGTTAAGCAAAACCAGAACACCTGAATATGCGAGACAATGGTGTCACATTGGTCTGGCTTCCGTGTCCTAGAACCAAGAATAACCGTGAAACAGTGAAGAGGTTACGACAATCGAGACAGCAAGAAGATCACATTTTCGGAAGTGTTAACCACCTTCAATACAAGACATTTGCTATTTTACAGCAGAAATACTGTCTAGAGCAGTATATGAAATAACATTGTTACTGTAGCGCAGAAATACTGTCAACAGTAGTATGTGAATTACAAATGTTACTGTAGAGCAGTCATATTGTGTAAAGCAGTATGTAAAAAGCAATTGTTACTGTAGAGTAGATATACTGTCTAGAGCAGTATGTGCAATACAATTGTTGCTCTAGAGCAACAATGATATCTTTTGTTTGTGTCTTCGTTATTAAAATTTACAACATGAAAACATTGTTTTGAATAGTATCTACAGCAGAATGTGAAATACATTTGTTTATTTTAGCGCAGGAATACTATCTAGAGCAGCATTTCAAAGTAAGTGTCTGACACACAATAAAAATTAGTAAGGAAAAGACATGACCCAAATCACATACGTGAGTACTCTATTATATGTACATAAAACAATGAACATTCAGTCATAGTCTAATTTTAAAAAGAACTGCTACGAGTCGTTGATATCATTTAATAACAAAGAAAATAGACTGGGGAACCCGTCGAGGCCGCTGAGACAGTTACATAAATAAATACACATAGTATTGTTTGGCGCTCACAGAAGGAGAAGAAGGTAGTAGAGACTAGAAGACGCACTAGACAACATAAAATTTGAAAGCTATAGTTACCGACCGGAATTCGAACCTGTCACCTCCACATAAGAGACCTGGAGGGGGTGCGCACATAAAACGGCGACAGCGCCTCGCTGCAGGAACAAGTGTACTTCGACGCATGACCAACTAGACACTCCTTAGTTGGTCATGCGTCCAAGTACACTTGTTCCTGCAGCGAGGCGCTGTCGCCATTTGGAGGTGACAGGTTCGAATCCCGGTCTGTAACGCTACCTTTCAAATTTTATGTTGTCTAGTGCGTCTTCTGGTCTCTACTTCCTTCTTCTCCTTCTGTGAGTGCCAAACAATAATATGTGTTCCGATTCCTACACCAACAGTCAAAGAGCCTGTTCCTCTGTACGCCACAAACAATTGTATTTACCAATTCACATGTAGATGCCAGGCCGTTTACATTGGTAGAACAGAGAGACAGCTTAACAAACGGGTGTCAGAACACATACCTCAATGGGTCAACAAGATACAACACACAGGAGATGCTAGCCTCGTGGGGCCGACACACCGGAAGCCCCCGGCGTCTTCAATTGGTAGGCACATTACCGAAAGTGGCCATGTGGTGGCCAGAGACACTGCTTTTCGCGTGTTGTTTAACACACAAATACTCGCTTGTTAAAGCTTGCAGAAGCAATTATGATCTATCAACGCAAGCCAGAATTGTGCAAACAGAAAGACATGTTAGTCAGCTTAAAATTACCGTGGTAGATAAGTGACATTACTGTGCGAATATGTGTATATTTCAACTTGAAGGATTTATCTAGTTAATTCACGTAAGTTGTGTGATTTCTGCAGTATGTACCTGACGAGATGCAGCGATATATGCCAGGCAATAAATCGTGAAATCTATTGTTTGTGTCTTCGTTATTCAAAATAATATGTGTGTTTATTTATTTAATAATAAAGAATAAATGTCGATAAAATACGGTCTAAGGATAGTCGGACGTGTTCACTAGTAAATTAGATATGGCGAAACCATAGTGTCAACAGAGACAAGCATTCTGAGCGGTCTCTTGTGTCTTTGTCGTCTCTCCAAGGGAGTGCTTCATACCTTGCTATACACCTCATAGGTCAGCGTGTCCAACTGCGGCAAGCATTGATGTACAGTTTACATCCTCGAAACATAATCCATCATGGTAGCGGGTTCTATCTATTTGTGGTTATGTTTACTATCCCTAACAATTTCGCCACGACAGCGGACTTACGGTCTACACTTTTTATTTGTAACTGTTGCGGTGTTTTTAATGTGCACAGGTTTGCGCACACGACCACCAGTTTTTTGTTTTTTATCTGAGAAGGTCTTAACACTACCAAAAAGTCAGAGGGCTGTGTTATATCATGTTATATCAGTGGTCCTTGGAACGAGCATATTCCGGGGTCGAACACGGTATCTTCTGAGCATGGGGCTGGTACCGTAACCTCTCAGCCACGACTGCCCCCTCCATGTATCTTTTATATGTGTATACTTGACAAATGAACATTAACATTACATTGCGCCGTTTTATGTGCGCACCCCCTCCAGGTCTCTTTTATATGTGTATACTTGACAAATGAACATTAACATTTAATCGAACCGTTGTATATGATTCCCTCTCCAGGTCTCTTTTATATGTATATACTTGACAATCAAGCATTAACATTTTATCAAGCCGCTGTATGTGCTTCCACCTCAAGGTCTCTTTTATATGTGTATACTTGACAAATAAGTATTAACATTATATCCAGCCGCTGTTTGTGCTTACCTCTCCAGGTCTCTTTTATATATGTTTTCTTGACAAAGAAACATTAACATATTATCGATCCGTTGTATGTGCCTTCCCCTCGAGGTTTCTTTTACATATGTAGACTGACAAAAAAGTATTACCATATTAACGAGTTGTTGTATGGGCTTAATATTTTGTCTTTAATGCGGGGTTATTATATTATAAATGGATATGCTTCATTATATGGCAGTATTATGTAGCATGTCCTCTGCAGAAAGTCGTTCTCATGACGGACCGCAGAAAGTCGTTCTCATGACGGACCGCCGAAAGTGTCTCTGTCTCTTGCCATTTCTCCCTCCACATTCACCCTCATGCCGGAGATGACTGCAGTATCCTGTGTCCATCTTCGTGCTGATCAACTCCTGCCTTTTCTTCCAGCAACAATGCCTTCCATCACTGTTCTTTCCAAGCCATAGTGACATTTAATATCGCTAAAGTACAGGGTGTGTTTTTAATGACTGTGCAGTGTTTGAAAATAATGCCGGTCCAAGTTTTGTATTTACCTATTATGTTGCATGAACTTTACAGAGGGTACATACACAACTTTGACCAGCAATATTTTCAAACACTGCAGCCACTAAAAAATACACCGTATATATATATATATATATATATATATATATATATATATATATATATATATATATATATATATATATATATATATATATATATATAAGGGGCGTTCATTTGAAACCCGTTCCAATGGATTTATTACGAAAGCATGGAAGAAACATTATCAGGTGTGGTAGTATTAAACAAAGCATTCATTATGAATGAATTACCATGGGTTGGTCAGAAGAAGTTGCCGTAGCCATTCAGGCAAGCATCCCATTGCTTAGGTAGGCGGCGAATGACGTCCGCCAAAAAAAATTGTGGTTGCTCACTGAACCAAGTGTTTACGCGTTACTACGTCTGCATCTGTGTGAAATCGTTGCCTCTTGAGAGCTGTTGTTAGAGGTTCGAACAAATGAAAATGACGTGGTGACAAATCAGGACTATAGGCTGGATGTTGCAGCATTTCCCACTTCTTCCTTGCTAATGCTTCCTGCACTATCTTTGCGACATGCGGACGAGCATTATCATGCAACAAAATCACACCGCGAGAAAGCATGCCGGGTCGTTTATTCTTGATGGCTTTTTTGCAGCTTGTATAGAGGTTGCAAGTAGTGGGTAGAGTTGATGTTAACACCAGTTTCTTTAAAATTGGCCAACAATAGCGCTTCATTGTCAAAATGATGCGCTCAGCATAACCTTATCAGAGGAAACCTGTAACTTGAATTTTTTTGGCATTTGGTGATCCAGCTTGCTCTATCTTTTGCTGCTTGGCTCATAGTGGTGACACCATGATTCATCGTCTGCCACTATGCGGAAGAGAAATGCATCACCCTCCACTGTGTAATGCAGCAAGTGGTTCAAACACCATCCCACGAGTTCCTCTTTTTGGTGGTCGGTCAACATCCGTGGTTACCTCTGTGAACAAACCTTCCGATATTGCAGTTTCTTACGAACGACCTTTTGAATTGTCCCAATTGACACATCCATTTCTTTCGCTAGCCAACGTATGCTTCGACAACGGTTCATCTGTACTGCTGCATCAATTGTGGCAATGTTTTTTTTTCTATTGCAACAATATGCGCTTGACCCGGCCAGTCTGTCACTGTTGTCTTCGACACACATTTGTTACCGTACGCTGCCTGCATTCTTCGATGAATTTCAGCTGGTCGACATCCTTCAAATGAAATAAACTGAAACACCGCTCTTTGAGCTTCTTTGGACGGATCTTGGATCAACCCAGCTATTTTCTCAACGGTCAGAAACAGAACCTATGCTTCATGGGATGATAAGCACGTGCTCTTTTATTCATTGGTCAGTCCTCGTCACATGACTATGACATGGTCATGTTCAACGTACGCAATTACGCGCGGTGCAGCACTAACGGATTTCAAATGAACGTGGCCGGATGTGGGAAAGACACACACACACACACACACACACATATATATATATTATATATATATATATATATATATATATATATATATATATATATATATATATATATATATATATATATATATATATATATATATATATATATATATATATATATATATATATATATATATATATATATATATATATATATATGTTCATACAACAATCGGTAGAGATAAAGAGAGTTAATGCTCCGAAACTGGCACGGTGACCTGATCTGTTTGACTGGAGACTGTGCTATGGTTTCCGGTGACCTGAACAATTGGAAGTCACCATCACGAACTTGTATTGATTTTAGCACTCGCATGCTCCCTTTCGCAATGTTTGGTGCGTGTGGCAGCAGCTTTATTCTTTTATCTTTTATTGATTATTTGATATTTCCGATAAGAAAGTCAGTTGCAATGGTTTTCAAATCAGTACACGTGTACGGTTTCAACAGTGTGATAGAGTATTCCTCGCCATTGAGTTGTCAGTTTATTTCTGCCGTGCCTTAGTATTACCTCCTGCTTTATAGTGGGTTTCTGTTTTGCATTCACATATCCCTTGGCTACGTAAAACATACGTTGCAAGTCGGGGATTCTCAAACGGTTTTTCTATTGTGTAAATGTGTATACCTGCAATATTTATATTGAAGCTAGAATACTGTTACACATTATTTGACTAAAAACTACTTAAACTACTTAAACTACTATCTCTCTATATAAATCTCTGTCTTTCTCTTTCTCCATATCTATATATATAACACATAGTCATTACTGTACTCAACACCTGGTATTGCTTTTACATGTTATATCTGGTCTCTTATATATCTCTTAAATTTGGTCACGAAATTCGTTCCCTGACCTATTTACTACCAACGGATCCCTAAGGAACAGCAGTAGCAGCGTGGCTTGTCCGTTCATTGAACATGTGTTCAAACTCTCCACAAGACAGGATGCTTTTTCCCTATTAAATCGACCTGAGCTTTAAAAAAAAAACTCATCTTAAAATCAGTACCAGGAAAAATTCTGGGAGGCAAGGGCGGTCAGCATGATGTTAATCACACTCTCCATCGGGTACTGCTGCAACAAAGTATATGGCTGTCACCATATCCCCAGTACATCTCAAGGCCAGGACAAGAGTTATGTCTGATGTGAACACGGACGACTACCATGTTTCTGAAACTGGTTCTTGCGGGAGTCATCATCGTTGGTGTTGTTTGCTTATGTTTTTGTTGGTGTAAAAACTATGATATTCGAGATGTTAACTCAAAACAAAATAGTTAATTGCATGTCCTTCTTTTACAGGACATCAGAAATAAGCCCAGCAAGTATTGGTTGTTTGTGATTGTCAAAGAAATGTAACGTTCGTTGTTTGCCATAGCTTCTTGAACAACCCATGCCTTTACCATTGTGAAACTCAAGGTTATCTGCTTCTAAAAGCTTCTACGACCGATTTTGAGCCCGGTATGCGTGATTGCTAAACTGCGTTCACTTTCCTTACGCCACAGACGCCGTGTTCATTCTAAATAGCACTGACATATGTCAATCAATCAATCAATCAGGTGCCGTCTCAACATTGAAGGTTGTCTTCAATGGATCTCCAACACTGTCTGTCTCTCATCCTGACTGTATATTCTGTCAGGCTGATGTTCGTCCATCTCTTGATGTTGTCTTCCCACTTCTACCGTTGTCTACCTCTTGCTTGCTTGCCCCCAACCTTGCCCACAAGTATGATTATTATGAGAGTATCATATCTTTTTGCATGGCCAAAATATTTCAATTGCGTCCTCCCTATTTTTTTTTATCAACTCTCCGTTCATTTCTAGATTTTCTAGAACCTCTGCATTTGATTGTTTTTGTTTCCATGAAATACAACATATTAGTCTGTATATCCACATCTCCAGGACTTATATGCAACTTTTTAGTTGCATGTTCACATGGCATATATGCAAGGTGCTAAAGAAATAGTTGTGTCCATACAGGTTGACAAACATTATGGACACATAGTTTGATCAGTGTGAGATTAGGACTCCAAGAGTGAGTAGTATTGGACATATAAGTTGAGTGTCTCTTGTTGTCTCCGGAATTTGCTGTGACTCTCTTTCATTATCCACGCGTGCCATATGTGTGGCAGTCGACAAAATTCATAACAGCGGAGATCGTAAGCCAAGGGTGGCAAGGAGAAATCACATCCTCTCACCGCCATTTGTCACCAGGTAGGGCATTTTACGGACGCTCTGCCACGCAATTTTACATTGGTACCGGAAAACTACACGCAAAACTTCGAGATGCTTATCACAGCTATGTGCAAACGCCCTTGGTTGCCACCTACGCCAATCTAGGCAGCTAAGGAAGACAATGTTCTTTGCATACCTAGTCGGTCTCGGTAACGCATATTATGTTGTTTTTAGATATTACATTTTATTCTGCTGTGCATTAGGTATCCTCCAACCCGTCTTAGCTACTTACCAACATGCATACATACACATATATACATATCCACATACCATGCATGCATTGATCCGCCCAGCCATCTCAACCGACAGACCCACCAAAATCAATAGTGAAAGATCACGAATGTTATCATTAAACATTTTTTTTTTTGGTTAACTGAACTAGCGATCTTTGTGACGACTCGGTAATGCTAAAAGACAATAACGTTATCATTCAAATGTTGTGAACGCAGACTTACATCAGAGAGATGTTTATATTATTATAATAATGAGTAGATAGGAGAATCGGCAGGTAGTTTTACAGCCAAGTGTGCAGTGTTTGTGTAGCCTGTGCAGTGGCAGCCATCAAACAAAGCAGTGGTTATCACTGAAGCCGTGTGCGTTGTGCAAGGGTTCGTATTGCCACCTTACAGCCCAAGCTAGCGAAAGGGCAACAACTCAATGAAATAGAACCTGGTATACCCTTTTTAAATGAGTCCTTGGTTGGCTTTGAGGATTGTTCACCTGAGAAACAAGAACTGGGTAAAAATCAATTACATTTAGGCTTATGTACATTTAAAAGATGTGGTGTGACATACATTTGCTTGTGAATGAAGTCTGATCAACTATCCTGTTTGCTTAGACTAGGAGATTTTATGGGTGTAAAGCCGACAGAAGATATGTATGTGAGTTGGATTCTTGATTACCAGACCAATTCTGCAAAGAATCTCAATGGCTAAAGTAATGTATCTGGCACAAAGAGAGAACCTGAAGATTATAACTACACTTAACAGCAAAGCAAAGACAAGAAGACAACCTAAGCAGTTGCCTTCAGTCCGAAAATGGCTAAACAAGACAAAACAAAACAGGGGAACACTATTCTTAACCAGTGAGATGCTTAGTTATGGGCAACAGTTAGTCATTATTGCTGAAGGGTTATCTATTTGGTGGATTATAAAGCTATTTTTGCTGCTAAATTGAGGAGATTGTCCATGGACAGATGAAAGTTGGGAATGAAAAGAGAATTTCTTAACACGATATGGTGCTCTTACATAAAATAATCTCTACGTATTAAAAGGCATACAACCCCAATCAAAACCGATCAGTAGGGAAAGTTGCAGACAATAGTGCAAGGAGAAGGAATTGATAACGTATTGAAGACATCAAGAACAGAGGGACTAGGCAGAGAGTGTTAGATAATAGACACAAGAATAAAGAAACACATTGATGGATAGTTTGATGCAAATCTTCAATTTCAAGCTAATAACTAATCTAATCTGAACATTGCCGCTGCTTTGTCGGTTATCTTTCCTATATCATACAAACTGGATAATGATAACAGATAATCATCATCTCTTAATGACACAACTGACCATCAAAAGATAATTTATTAAGCCTATTCCACGGCTATTGTATATTCAAAGTAAGATGTGAATTCTTATTTTATTGTTGTGGTTTGCATGGTGTAAATGAGAGTAGATATGAGATACTTACTGACAACACATTCCTCCACCATCATAATCTGGTCTATCTTAGCTTCATCTATTCCTTCGTTGAAACATAACCGTTTGAGAGCGTTGCACTGAGCCTGAAAAAGAGCGAACATTTCTGAATCAACGAATATCTTTAAGTAGTCCGTAGTCAGTACTCAGAGCTGGCTGTGTGGTGACGGGGTTATGGGCGGAGTTCGTAATCCCGCATGCCGCGTTTGAAATATTTCAGGCGATTTGGCTGCATACCTGCGTTATTTTGGTTTTCATACAATGGTATGAATGTCGGCTGTTCAGAAACAATGACAAACTTCTGAACGTGAACTTGGCAAGAAATCAAAGAAGCCCAATAATCTTGGGGTTGACGGTGACGCCCTGTAAAAGATATGCACATAACTTAAAATAAGATAGTGCTAACGGTCCCGCAGATAGGTCTAAACTGGGTTAATTAGAAGGTCTTGGCATGTATTACGTTGTGGCATAATTATATGGGGTAACCACTTACATTTTCCCTGCCTTCTCTTCCCAAATCCATCACTTGAATTTTGTTACTAACTTGGGTCGATCTCACAGATGCAGAGAAGAGAAAGACGACTTTATCTATAAAGTGAACTCTGGCATGTGTGCCAGAAAGCAAATGCACACCCCAACTATACTATAACGATTCCGTGATTCCATTTGCATTCTTTTACAATTAAACATTGTCTAATAACTTATAATGTGACGAGAAAATGGTGACAGGTTTGAACCCCTCTCGTTAACTATAGCTTTCAATTTTTATATTGTCTAGTGCCTCATCAAGTCTCTTATTCTTACCCCTTCTTCAACGAGCGGCCAAACAATACGAGTACTTTTATTTTTGAACTGTCTGTGTGGCCTTAAAAGCTTCCCCAATTGATATTTATGTATATTCTCCCTGTTCCAAGGCTAGTAGATCGTATGTCTATTACTTTATGACAAAAAACTGTTTACTCTAACAGTATCCCTTATATTAATTATGATTGTGATATACAAGCTTTTCGAATTCTCGTTGATTATACACATATCGTGCACTAAGGTACTAAATCTATACGATGATACATGGTGGGAAACTGCATTACTGATCACGGCATCTGTGATATTACATATCCCCGGGACGTAGAGGTGTTTCCAAGGCACCAGGGCCAGTTTCTATACTGGCCAAGACTTACTAACACGTCCTAGTCTTGCGTCATGGGCAACAGATCCCTTCGGGTCCTGGCTAAACGTAGCAGGATTGCTGATTTTCCGAAGTCGGAAAGTACCTGCCTGCACGGCGATGAACCATCAGTCTGCACACCAATAAGCCATAAATGAGACAACGGATATTCACGCAAACCTCAATCCGGTATGACATCACACTGATGTTGTACAACAGGAAGTCTTCATCCGACATACAGGATTTCACACTGGAGTTCACATCCAGCGAACGCAAGCAAGCAGCAAGCAAGCATTACATATTCCCTAGTCACCACAGCTTTTCTGCAACAATGCGCAAAGATGAGGAAAATATTGTGCCATAGAAATTATTGACACCATTGACACGGTTAAAATAGAATGGAGCGTTCCAGAAGCTTTTGACATAGCGCAATTGCACGAATCAAGAAAAACCAATGGATAACCTGTGACGTAGTAGGCTTTACTTTAACAAAATCGATACCAAGCTGAAATTTTAAACTGCATTCTTTGGCCAGTACTGAGAGAGATACAATGGTGGAATTTCTCTTGCTACTTTCTGTACAATTTTAGAACTAAGGGTCTTTCTTTTTTTTTCCTGTGCTCCCTTGGAATTCAAGGTGAGTTTATCATTTCAAATATTTTTTGACGATACTGGTGAGAAGTGTAAAACGGGTATCGTGTGATTTTATGTGAACATTTGTGCCGATGTAATAATGTTGTTTCATTGAAAAAAAAATATAAACTGAAAATCTACTCACAGAATGAAAATGCTACGTCAGCTAATGTTTTACCATGCTCAAAATCCCATCTCTTATGAATGCAGATTCCG
The DNA here is from genome assembly GCA_014155875.1 of Cepaea nemoralis. Taxonomy (NCBI): domain Eukaryota; kingdom Metazoa; phylum Mollusca; class Gastropoda; order Stylommatophora; family Helicidae; genus Cepaea; species Cepaea nemoralis. The sequence goes on from JACEFZ010021329.1 coordinate 202,376, forward strand.
AATGCAATAGGAGGTTTATTCTGCTATAAATGTAAATCATTAAAATGTATTCCTTGTGCTTTACAGATTTGCTAAAAGTGCTCATCATTGGCTGTTAACAAAAATGTTCTTGATACATGCACTTAATATGAAATCTTCTTCATGCTGTAGAGACTGCTCTTATAAATTGTTATCTTGAACTTATGTGCACTTATTCAATATTCAATTAAATATAAAATTTCACACATCATTTCTTAAATACGTTCTGAGAATATTAGAGGGAGTGATATTCTATTTTGTCTGAAGATGATTACTCGTGTGAAAAGGAACAATGGTAGATGGTGCGTTATTTTGCAGGACGTTGCACTCAACGCCAGCAAAATTTCAGTGCTGTAAATGGCCTGACAGAATTTTACGTTCATTGCTATGCCAATTTCTGAGTAAATACCATAATGCAGTTTTACTGAGTTTATGGCGCAACTGACGTCTCTAAACCCTACTCAATTTAGTTAGGCTGGAAAGGCAATATCACTCTCAATGTGGTTGAACGTTTGCTGATATAATGAGATATCTATCTTGATGTCTCTCTCAATTATTCTTATGATCATAAATTTGTGAAAAAGATTAACGTGCTGTTTCTGTTTCATGTCTCATTTGTGAATGTTGAGTTGTTAGTAATTTTTGGGGAGTTACAGACATGAAGGGAGAGGATAAGGGTTAATAAGATGTTTGCTTTTCCCATGGCGTCACTTGCCTTATTATTGACGTTCAGGTTTGGCATGACGATCTTAACTTACAATGACGTGTGACTTATTCTTACGTTATTATTTCCTTATGAAGGTTCGTCCCAACACGATGACATATTAGTTTATCCTTTATAATGTGTCTCAGCCGGATGGCATTGTATATTATTGACATTCTGTCTTGTCCTTGACGTCGCACCATTGAGACGTGACATCTCAACAGACTTTTATCACAACAGATATTTATCACAACAAATGTTTATTACAACAGATGTTTATTTCAACAGGTATTTGCCATAACATATATTTATCATAACATATGTCTTCCTCAGCAGATATTATCACGGCGGATGTTTGTCTCAACAGATGTTTGTCTCAACATATGTTTGTTATAACAGAAGATTGTCATAATGGATGTTTATCTCAATAGATGTTTGTACAACATATTCACAACAGAGATATTCATCTCCACAGGATGCAGTTTGTCTTATTGTGACATATTTATATCATCATGATACCTTATTTTCTTTTGATATTTTTGTAACATCATGATGCGTTCTGTTTTGGTCCATCATTTGTGTCTATTTTTATTTTGTTGTTATTGTATGATCATAACATTTAAGCAAATTTTTTGAAGAATATAGCGTTGAGTTTTGTTTCACATCACCAGAGAGCTAGGTGAGGTGGTTTGACTTTTATTTCGGCCTCTTTCTAAACCTTGGCACTGGCTCGATTGTTGAAGACTGGTGAGACGGTGGTACCCTGAACATCTAGTATGAACCGGTTTTTTTTTTTTTTTTTTTTTTTTTTTTTTTTGGGGGGGGGGGGGGGGGTTCTTCCTTCACCGTGACCGAAGAATGAGAGGTCATCTTCGCACAGCAGAAGAGTGGATCCTCGCTATTGTATCAACTACCAAGCTTCAGCCATGTAAGAGAGTTTTGCCAGAAAAGCTGAGTAACGTTTTACGAAATGTACTTTATGCCACACACATACACTTTATGAACGTGCAGTGAAGAGACATTACTAGTATTGGAAACACTGTGTGGAGGATCAACATTGTGCTTAGGATATTGTAAAATCATTTTATAAACGTTTATTATTTTAGACAATGATTGTGGTGAAGTATCAGGGAAAAGAATTTCTGGCGGGGTGATATCATGTTTTAATATATTTATGTTTCATCATTAAAAAATCAATGATCTTCATGCACCCCCAGAAAGTTATTTAAATCTATTTGTGAAAAGAAATATGAGTTTGAGTCCATTTAATTGTTGATTTTATTCGGCATTTTTGGCTATTGCAATTTGTTACAGCATACATTTTGTAGTATTTATTTAAGTGCGTATACTGTGGATAGTAGACTTCACGGGGTCTAACTTCATTTATAGAGTAGAGCATACTCCGCTTTTGCCCCGGTAACATCCTAAGACTCACGACTCCTTGCAAAAGGAAAGCCCAGTTTCTATTCTTATGGTAGAATGTGGATACGTTCCTTAATTATATCCATAGCACTCTTTGGGGTTCTTGAGTCATTCTCTGGCTTTCCTATATAGGCGGATTTCATCTTGTTTATATTTTCTAGGCTTCACATGTTGTGTTCGACCTTAATATTAAATCCTCACGCCACAGCATCCGCGTGTATTAAGGCAGGCGTTTAAGACCTCATCAGTGATACACTCAGTGTTTGTCCCATAGTTGGTTAGTCGACAGATTGTTCTCACTGCACACGGAACCTTTCAGTCCATACGTGCTCGGATCCTCTACTTAGAATATCCCTCAGCGTGTGTGACTTATAACACCCTGTGTTTGTTTACTATTTATCTGTCTGCCTGTTCTAGGCGTACTTGTCTGACGTCACTGCGTTTGACTTGATGTACTTGTGGTGGCTGCTCCATAAATCACAATCCACTCCATGATATGTCATGCAATCTTTCAGATAACATAACACGATAGACATTTGTTGAACTATATTTCCCATAACATGTTAACACAACACGCCACTAAATGCGGTGCCAACAGGCATATAATCATGATGATGATGATTATCATCGTGTACCTTGGCACATGGCGTATCTAATTTTGGTCTCCAAATGGATCTCTGTCTTTGATGTTGTTGATCCATTCTATTGAATATATTGGTTCATGTTACTGTCTCATATCACCCAGCATACCTTCTCACGATCTGCCTCTTTCTCTTATACTGCTGACTTGTACAGCCGTTTCGATGTTCTCCAATGCCTCTCTTCTCATAATTTGACCACAGAGCAATATTCGTCTCTATCTTACAGTTGTCTATAATGTTCTACTTTCATTAGCCTCTTCCAAGCAATTGTTGTTAGTCTGATAGTCCAAGGTATTCCCAACTTTTAAAATTACTATTAAACCGCCTCCAAGCTTCGTAACAATTTCATCAACATTTCAGAATCCACAGCCTTACAGTTGCATACGTACGATATAAGTTGTCATTGTGTGCTTTTTGTTTAATTTCCTGATATTCTATTCAAAATATTTAATTACATAACATAGTTTTCACCTTCTGAATTGCAGCGTTTGCTTGGCGTATACTTCTTACAACCTCTGTGACACAATTCCTAACTGATAATATAATTTCCCTCTAACATCTGAATTTATTAACATGGTTAATCGTTTACCCGACTGTTATAATATAACATGTTCTCGTGTTATCTTTGTGTTGTGTTTGTTTGCAAATAAATTCAAAATTTTAGACATTTTAAATATCATCATTGTTGAGTTTTGTCTCGGACTGACATATAGTTAGGTCACTAAATATTATTTTTGTTTTGTTTAATTTCAGAGAAGGACACAACAAAACTATTTTCCCCAATAAAATGAAGAACATCGTATGCAATAAATCCCTGTCGTTATGACAGTTGGCTGTTAGAAAAACTAATTATTGCATGTTACATAGAACCATTTTTACCATATAGCCGTGAATCATGGACACCTAGTAAAAAGCAAACAATCCTTTGAAGTACCAGGGATTTAACAGAAAATGCTGATAATTCCTTAGACTGCACACGAGCAATCTAAATGCTTTGAAAGGTGCTAAATCACAAAGACAACGTATCACAAAGAGGCAGTCATTAATTTCTGGTACACCATGCGATAAGAGAAACTGAAACATGTTGTGACGGGATAGATTTGTTGAGAGAGAGAGAGAGAGAGAGAGAGAGGAGAGAGAGAGAGAGAGAGAGAGAGAGAGAGAGAGAGAGAGAGAGAGAGAGAGAGAGAGAGAGAGAGAGAGAGGAAGACGTGACAAGAATCTTGACATCCTATTGTTATGACGAGGAAATGTGGCAGCACACGATCTGATGCATGCTGTTGGAGATCATAAGATGTGGAGAAACTAACTGCATGACTAAATGTGGCATATGGATTAGTACAATATTTATCAAACCTGTGAGTTGGATACACTCTACAATAGAGGCATGGCATTATCTAGAACATCTTATGCTCTCAGCCCAGCATTGTAAAATGGGTACCAAACACATTTTAGAGTAGAAATGAAATTGTTTCTAGCCAGGAAGCTGTAATTATGGAGCTTTCTCACAATTTAATTATGCAATCTACCATGTCTGTGAAAAGACGAGACACTTCACAAGCTTGCGTCAGATAATGCAACACAATATGTATAGTTTATAGGAACCAGAAGGAAAGGGCCCTTTTACACTTCCCGGGGCATAGTGGCAAGAGCCTTATCAATATCAAACCGCCCTCTTTTATTTCAAAGGGAATTTCCTGGTATCCATTTAGGCTGGATGTACCTGGAAGTTCGTCTTTTTTGTTTTTTAAAATTTCAACTAGATGGGAATCCAAATCCATGACAACCCGTTCGGCAGGCAATCACCGTAGCTACCGAGATGGTGTTTGTTTTCTCGGACAGAGAAAATGTCATGGCTCGTTAAGGACCGCGGGCCTGATACTAAACATAATATCCATCGACTGGAATAACAATACGGGCCTAGAACCATGTGTCAGTGTGTCACAGTGCATGGGGACCTGGTGTTTAACTGTAGCCGACTGTGGGATCCATGTTCCCAACATAACCATCATAAATAAATATGTTTACAGTAAACAGTTACAGAATTTAGCGCCTCGGTCGGATTTAACAAAGCGAAGCACAGTGAACACAAAGAAATGATGCATGGCTTGTGCAGGTTGTTGTCTATGCCACTCCCCGCCCCTTCCTCTCCCCCTTCTCCCCCTTCCCCGTTTGATTTTCTCGGCAGTTTTAAGTTCAGTTGTTTAATAATGATTTCTGAACGAGAAGTCAACGTCTAAGTCCGACAGACAAATGTAGGGCAGGGAACCGTGTCATTACCAGCCAGCAGCGCATATGAAGTTCAAGCGAGCGTTCTTATCCTGACCTCTTCAGTGAACTTAGTTTGTCTGTAAAGAAATCAGTATACATAACACAAACAGTGGTCATATCACAGAACAGAAACAGTTGATTAGTTCTATATGAATCCCTTGAAAAGGATGCCATTGTTAACCTCAAAAGCCTGATGGTTTTACTTTTGGTTCTAATGAGACCTGAAAATGGCTTGCTTATATTGGGATGATCTTGGTGAAGAGACTTCTCTTCCGACCCGATACCCACTGCCATTTTCCACACATACTGTGTTGCATGGCTCCCCTTTCCCTATTAAAGCTTAGAAATCAGAGTGATGTACAAGATTAGTTCTAGGACTTCACTTGTCCTGAGAGACATATTGAGATTTGACCAGGACATGAGTCGGCACAGCACATACGGAGCTCGCGGGAATTAGGTCTTGATTGTTGAATGCTCTTCCCGGGTTTTATTTTTTAAGAGATTCTAACCTTCTGCTTAAAGGGAGAACATAAACAAAAAATAAATAAATCTGAAACAGCACACCAGATATGTTTACCATTACAAACTATGAATATACATGGTTTTCTTGTATCAACTTACTCTGAACAATTGTAGCTTGATCTCAGACTCCTTCAAACTGTTAAGGATTTTCTTCTTGCGACCGTATATAAGTTTCAGACGAAAGTGCTCGTGATCCTGCACGGCAACAACAAGACCTGAAAGATAAAATATCGTTCCGTGGTGGAATATCATCCGTGGAACTGATGCATGTGTGTCCTTCCGCACTTAACAATGTAAATGAAGTGAAGCTTACATTTTCAGTTATTAATTATACTTTGATACTTTACTTAAACTACTTTGCTTTTAAGTCTAGGTATATATCGATTCGATATCGCTTCAGAAAGCATTTATTAAGCTCCCTATTACACCCTATTTTGGATACATCATTCATCTTAAAATGTTGTCACCTGCTTCCTAACATCTAGTGTCAGCGTCTGTGGCATTCAATATTAAAACTATTAGCAGTGACCTCAAGCAATAACATCTCTTTCAATAACATTAATATTTGATACAAGTGTTATCATCACAATCACAAAGATGGTAACAGACATTTTCTGGGATGGTTTATATGAATGTCTCAAAATGCACGCCACATAGTTTACTTTAGTATACGCAACAACACATAATTCGCAAAGAGAAACCGTCTTCTCCCTTCTTCTTCTTCTTCTTCTTCTTCTTCTTCTTCTTCTTCTTCTTCTTCTTCTTCTTCTTCTTCTTCTTCTTCTTCTTCTTCTTCTTCTTCTTCTTCTTCTTCTTATTCTTCCTCCTCCTCCTCCTCCTCCTCCCTCTTCTCTTCTTCTTCTTCTTCTTATTCTTCTTCTTCTTCTTCTTCTTTCTTCTTCTTCTTCTTCTTCTTCTTCTTCTTCTTCTTCTTCTTCTTCTTCTTCTTTTTCTTCTTCCTTTTTCTTCTTCTTCTTCTTCTTCTTCTTCTTCTTCTTCTTCTTCTTCTTCTTCTTCTTCTTCTTCTTCTTCTTCTTCTTCTTCTTCTTCTTCTTCTTTTTCTTCTTCTTCTTCTTCTTCTTCTTCTTCTTCTTCTTCTTCTTCTTTCTTCTTCTTCTTCTTCTTCTTCTTCTTCTTCTTCTTCTTCTTCTTCTTCTTCTTCTTATTCTTCTTCTTCCTCCTCCTACTCTTCTTCTTCTTCGTTTTCTTCTTCTTCTTCTTCTCTTCTTCTTCTTCTTTCTTCTTCTTCTTCTTCTTCTTCTTCTTCTTCTTCTTCTTCTTCTTCTTCTTCTTCTTCTTCTTCGTCTTCTTCTTCTTCTTCTTCTTCTTCTTCTTCTTCTTCTTCTTCTTCTTCTTCTTCTTCTTCTTTTCTTCTTCTTCTTCATCGTTCTCTCATCTGTCCCCCTTTCCCTCTTCCTTTTCTTTATCTTTCTCATCCCCTTTTGCTCTTCTCTTTCTTTGTCATATTTGACCTCTTCCTGGTCTTCCTCTACCTCCTCTCCCTTTCCTAATCCTCGTCCTCATCATGTTCTTTCTCCGCCTCTAACTCCACTTCCTTACCCCCTGCTTCTCCTTCTACCTGCTCCGCCCCTTCTTCTGCTCTTTCTCAGGTTTCTCTTCTTCTTGTACATCTTCCTCTTTTGTTCGTGTTCTTCTTTTGCCTCCTTTCATCTCCTAAAGAAGCATAATAATTTAACCAACACTAACCGAAAGGTAGACTTCTTCAGGTATGATTGGAAATTTTATTTAAGGAATTTTACTGAATTCTATAGCCAGTTTCATTTATATTACGAAACCCACATATGTTGCCTCATACAACACACATGACTGGTCACACTATTACTAGTTTTGTCTTCCTTTATGCAGATAAGACACGAGCTGACAGTCTCATAGCTGTGAAAGTTTGCAGTATTTGGCTAACTTCATAACTACGTCACGTCGTCAGCATGAATCTCTTTGTAAGTTCTTACAATTGAGAATATTTTGTCTTCAAATTCCAATTCCAATTTTAGAGAAAAAAAAATACAAATTCGGTCTCGTATAACCTGCCTCTTCAGCTTTGGTTATTGTTGAGATGCGTGGTTTTTGTGTGCATTTTCACCCTGTTTCTTGTCTTGTGCGCTCTTACGATTAAGTCCTATCTCCGACTGGTTATGTAAGCGTTTGTATCTGTGACGCCAGCTGGGGGATTGGTCGGCGGCTTCCCTTTGTTCCCGTCTCCTCTGGTGGTTTCTTTTGTTAGTAAGGCTCCTGGCTCTTCTAGCTTGACTGGTTGCCCTCCTTAAAATGACTTTTTAATTTGCTATTGTTGCCTCCTTTTCTGTGTATTGCCTGTAGACGTTTTTCAATTTTGTTTTCCTCCTTGCACCTTTTTTCTCTTTCGCGTTCGAGTTCTTGCTGTCTTTCGATTGTTTCCTCTTTGGTCAGCCATGGGACGACCTTCTCCGCCACTATATAGCACTCGAGGTCTTTTTCACTGTCATAGTGTATCTCAGGGTATCCTATCGGTTTCCCCCTGAGTTTCTTGGGCACCTTCTCTCCTTTTTCTTCATGTCGCCTTATGAATTCCTCGTGTCTGAGTCCCTCTATAATTCCCCCTCTCTTTGCCACTTCTATGCACTCCTCCAATTCCTCAAAGGTAGATCCCTCTGTAGGCCACTCTATGCCGTCGTCAGGGTATTTATCGTGTCTTTCTTCGGCTGACTGGCCGGATGTTGGTTTCCCTTTGAATGTCTCGGGCGTCGAGGTTCGGCTGCTGGTTTTATCTTGTGGTTCAGACTCGGTGTTTTGTTGGGTTTCATCTTGCGGCTTCATTGTGATCTCTTGCATGGCTTCTGTTGGGTTTTTTTTTTTTTTAAATTGATTTCATTTCAGCTTTATGCCGCTCTCTCTCCGCTTTAATGGTGCTTAGCATTTCTTCGTTTTCCTTCTTCAACTCGGCCATATGTGCCACTTCTTGCCTGATGTTTTACTGGATCTTCTTTATTTCAGCAAGCAGCTTTTCATTGTCGCTGGTCGGTGCCGGTGTTTGGAGTAGCTTGACTTGTTTTTTTTCCACCTCATCAATCTGGCTTTGTAGTTGTGCTCTTTCAGCATGCGAGGTGCACGTGGCTGTCTTGCACTCCCGCATTGCTTCCTTAAATGGTGTCGTGGTAATGGCGAGCTTTAAGACGTCTCTGTGTCTTTGGAGGTACGGACAGCACAAGTATCTTGCTCCATGCTTGCCAGGCAGTTGGCGCACTTTCTTTTGTTGTTGGGTGCTCGGATGTCCGTGTCCACTTGGCCAGCGGACACTCCTTGAAGGCGTGGTGATCGGCGCAGCATCAGCAAATTTCCGTCTTACTGCGACATGCTGCTTTGCTGCGGCTGGTCCTCTCGCATCTGGAAATTGAGTAATCCTTGGTATGATATCCTTCAGGTTGTATTTTCTTGTCTATCGACACCTGACCTATTGTGTCTTGGTAGTCTGGTTCTATTTATGTGTTTCAGCGACAAGTCTGACTCTTTCTTTAAACGGTCGTCTAGATTCGAATGAATTAACATAATACCTATTTGAGACCGATGAAGTTACATTTATATAATAAAAGTATGTAACCTCTCATGCAGGACCCATATCTTGATAGGTATATTCAGCGATGATGGAGTAGAGTATCTGGACTCCACTTAATTTGCACTTTGTTAATGGATAGGCTCTAGAAAAGCAAGGACAACAATAAAGAGATGGACATGAAGAAGTCTCATCGTAAAGACAGGACAGAGTGAATTTTGGCCGAAACTCGCTCCATCTGAGGACAAACTCTATAGAGATGTCAACAAGCTTAAGTTAACTGCTGCTCTCTATGGATTATTCATATTGACGTCTCAATGTGAACAAAAAAGAAGAAGATATCTGCCAATCTTCCATACGTCGATGTCATTTGATGATGCTGATTTAAAACTGGTAAACGTTTATTTCTGTTATTTTCTATATCTATTTATGTTTGCCTTTAGTTACAACACAATTCCCACATCATATTTGTCCTCTAAACTACAGTCATTTGTTTACATGCAACGGTCTGACAAGGTACTTACTATTGACCACACGAATGACCCTCCAGGGAAGGAGAAAGGCCAGAATGAAGACAAAATCCTGAATTTTGAAGCTAGGCATGATCTGCATGCAGACTAAGTCAACCACAAAGGAAATTAGCACCACACACAAGTCGAAGGTCTGGGGAAAATTCAAAGTGAAATATATTTAATATAAATGGCATGTAAGAATCGCGATACATGATGAAACTCAACAAACAAACACAAAAATGAAACAAACTTATGTAGTACCAAGTCAGATACTGCCTGTGAAGTGTGAGGTGACAACCTTTATATGTTAAAGGTTAAAGTCCATAGAATAATAAGCTGAAGTTCCCATCCTCGCCGAGATTATTCAAAGATAGTGTCTAAAATAAGGGCTGATTGACGACATAGCTGTACTGTTAACAGAAGTAAAGATTATACCTCTGGGAATTCTTTAATGACCATTGGCTTTATTAGTATGCTCATTAACTGCGGCTTCTATCAATATATATATATATATATATATATATATATATATATATATATATATATATATATATATATATATATATATATATGTGTGTGTGTGTGTGTGTGTGTGTGTGAGTGTTTGTGTGTGTGTGTGTGTGTAATTGAACAAATAAGGAGGCAAAGATATGTAGTTCTTGAGACGAATGATGCAAATCTTTTAAACTGCCAAAGTAACTAACAACAATTGTCTGAAAAAAGGCTAATGAAACTAGTACATTATATACAACAATAAGAAAGAGACAAACATATTTCTCATTTATAAGAGAAGAGAAGCATTAGAGAACATTGTGACAACCGGAACTATCAAGGGGAAGAGAAAGAACGAAATTACCTTATTTTCAAAGGGTAAAAATTAGGCACGCAGGCCCGTCTTACATACGGCCCTTCATATCACTCATCTTTCGTTCATCAATAGTGCATAATACATTCACATAGGAAAACAACAGTGTCGAATGAATGTTGTAAACATAAACAATGCATATTACCATGTTATAAGACACATTCCCCAACCACCCACCCATCCCGCCATCTACCCACACATCACCCCACACACATCCCCCCACCCAACCACACACACACACCAACAGGCACACATACATTCCCCCAGCCATCCACCACCCACACATTCCACATCCAAACACACCCTCAACGTAAACACATCTTCCCACCCACACACACACATCTCCCACCCACCACACATCCCCACACACATCTACCACCTACCCCCCCCCCCCACACACACACACACCCTGGCACACATGCATTCATTCGCCCACCAATTACCCGCCCACACATCCCCCACCTACACACATCTTCCCACCCTTCTCTTAAACAAACACTCACACACCCATATATCCTCCACCAAACACCCAAAGACCCCCAACCACTCAGCCAAACACACATTCCCCAACCAAACATCCCCCACCCACACACACGTACATATCCCAGCCAACCCACACATCCCGCACCTACCCACACACAATATTAGCACACATCCACACATCCCCCGCTTACACACATCCCCACCAACACAATTTCCCCCACTCACCCACACATCCTGCACCCAAACACACACATCCCCCCCACCCATCAATCAACCTACACACACTCACCCACACACACATCCTCCACCCCCCCCCCCCAAATCACGTATCACGTATCCGTTAACCACACATCCCCTTAACCACACATCCCCCACCCACATCCCCACCCATACACACACAGACACACATCTTCCCACCCATACACACATCCCCACCAACCAACACATCCCCCATCCACAAGCACACACCTCCCACCCACACACACCCCACCACCCAAATATACCCAACAAACACACATCCCCCACCCACACACATCTTCCCACCCACACACACATCCTCCAACCATACACTCATCTCCCACACATCCACCCACTCACGTACTCATCTCTCAACCACTCACACCCACACAACCCCACCCACCCATCAACACATACATCTCCCATATACTCACCCACACTCACACACCCAAACCGCCCAGCCAAACTACACACCTCACCCTCACATACATATTTCTCCCACCCACACATTCCACACACAAACCACACCTCCCCACCCACCCATACACACATCCCTCACCCACACAAATCTCCCCTCCCAAACAACACCCCAATTACACACACACACACCCACTCACACACGTAGCCCCCCCCCCCCCCCCCATATACGTCCCCAAAAACACACACACACATCTCCCACCTACAAACACCCTCACCACCAACACATACATCCTACACCCACCCACAAACGTCCTCCACCCACTCACACTTACACTTCCCCTCACTCACACACGTACTCACTTAAACAGACATTATCCCCACCCACACACGCATTTCCACACCCATCCCCCACACCCATCACACACCCATCCCCCAATCCACACACATCTCCCACACACAAAACACTCCCTTTGAACACTCCCTTTGCCTGGGATGGTTGCAACGTCACGTAATGGACATGCAAGTAACTTTACAGAAAATACAAATCCTTGTTGAAAACTTGCCCCGCGACTTTCTATCTTTGACCAGACATTGTTGATTCATTGACGGATACCTGACCTGCCGGAAATCACCATACTCAACTGGTATTGATTTGTCTATGCGTGAGCTCTCGTCTTACTCTGCCCCTGTGACCGATTGATGCGTGTGGTAAAGGCTTCGCTGTTTCTTTATTAAATGCCATCACTGATCAGACGGCCAGCTGCATTGATTACCTTTGGGTGTATCTGTTGTTCTGATTCATTTATGTGGCGAGATGTGAGCCTTGCTTCCTATGTTCACCTTTGTGTGTATCTGTTGTTCTCACTCATCTATGTGGTGAGATGCGTGTATTTATAAGCTTTGCTTCATAGTTTCATCTTGTGTGTGTGCCTGTTGTTCTCACTCATCTATGTGGTGAGATGCGTGTATTTATAAGCTTTGCTTCATAGTTTCATCTTATGTGTGTATCTGTTGTTCTCACTCATCTATGTGGTGAGATGCGAGTATTTATAAGCTTTGCTTCATAGTTTCATCTTATGTGTGTGCCTGTTGTTCTCACTCATCTATGTGGTGAGATGCGTGTATTTATAAGCTTTGCTTCATAGTTTCATCTTATGTGTGTGCCTGTTGTTCTCATGCATATATATGACAGTATCTGAGTATTTCCAACCATGCTTCCCCTGTTCATCGTATTGTATATCTGTTGTTCTCATTTATTTATGTGGCGAGATACGAGTATTTGTAAGCTTTGCTTCATAATGTCATCTTATATGTGTATCTGTTGTTCTCATTCATTTCTATGGCAAAATACGTTTATTTCTAAACGTTGGTTCCAATGTGCATCTTATATGTGTATCTGTTGTTCTCTTTCAAATAGTATCTTCTTGTCTGAACTCTTTGAACCTTATGTCTTCATTTGATTCCGGTTGTCTAAACACAGATGCTAGCCGGCCCTGTGGCTTATGGCATAGTGCCATAATTCCCAGAGGGTTCGAAATCAGCAGCTGACAATGTGGGCAAAGTCCGTTTTGTGTATTATTCTATGCTATGAGGCGTTTGGCCGGCTCCCTGGCCGAGGAGTTAGCTGCTTTCTCCGTTAACCCTGAATACTCTCGTGGCTGACGTGAGCGCACGAGAATTAGAAGTGGTTCGAATCGCGCCAGTGACTTATGAGAGTATGGAGCCGGTCGCTCAGAAAGTCGTGGCGTGGTGATGAGCGTAATCTAGTCTAGGAATCAACATACAACTGAAAGATGCTGGTGTTGACCACAATATCCTGAAACAGGATGGAAACGCGGGAAAAAAATGAGGCGTTTGCCTTTACATAAAGCAATGGTAAACTACTGAATTAAAATTTCCCAGTACATCACAAGCACTCAATAAATGCTGGTATTGGTTGCAATATGCTGCAAAGGACAATTCAACTAATTTAAATACATATGATATTCAAAATGTAGTAACTAATGGAGAAATAGAGAAATGGGTATTGAGAACACAATGTTGACAGTAATGGAAAACACGTGCTTAGATATTAATGGTTTTGGGAGGTACACGATACATCTTCAAGACCTTAAGAAATAGATAATGCAATAAATGAATACATTGACAGAACCTGTGGGAGAAAGTAGTCTTATGTGGACACGAGTAATGGAGGAAGATAAAGATATGTGTGGACGCGTGAAACAACTGGGCAGCACATAATTATATGAAAATCATCCACTTCAGGAAAATATAAGATGGTAAAGAGGACTTGATAGTCATGATTACCAAATGATGGTCAATAAAATGAAATCAAGGTGTCTTTGTTTTTTAAAATATACTTCACTTGAACAATATATATATTGGTTACAGTCGCTAGATGATACAAATAAGCGTTGATACAAGGTAGCAGAGACGCTATGTGTTTATCTGTTGACTCAGTTATTCTTGGAATATCATCGTCGTCGACACAATATGATCTCACTCCCCCATACACTTTATCATGACCTAGGTACTGGATAATCTATTGGGAGCTAAGCAGGCCAACACCACTCTGACCACATCATTCATCGAGTGTCGTCTTGTCACCAGTCAATAATCTAACACCATGTCCACAATATACAATGATGGCATTGAATACACCGGTCCTGAATCTACTAGATGAAAGTTCATTTAGGACTCAAATGACATGATCGCCAGTAAGAGATACAATTCAAATACCATAAGATTTACAGATGATCATTCAACTACCCAGACTTGCTATCTCAGAACCGTATGTTTGAAAACATAACCTGTTAAGTAAAAGGAACGAATGGTACCTCACGTACGAGCCCAGGGCTTATGATTACAGACTTCGGGGAGTGACAGATTGTTGACCCCGCAATATTAAACCGTCTCTGAGGTTCCCAAAGACAAGTACTGATTGGTTTTATTCGGCTTTCAGACTCTATTAATAGCATCTACAGACTGGAGACAAAACATGGTATATATTATCATCATCAACCGGTGGCGTGCCCTGTGCAGAACTTTCCCGCTAATTTATTACACCGAATGGAAGTAAAGACAAAGCACAATTTCTCACACCGTGGGTCGTTTTAGATATATGGTGCTAGCTCCATATGTGTAAAGGCTAATCAGCATTTGATGTGTGATACGGTAAGTATCAGACAAATCGCCTTTACCTCACCGAAATTCTTGGTACCAAGGATAAGCTGTTCCGACTTTGAAGCCCTCTCAATTTTTAAAAAAAATAATCCCGCCTGGACGAGGTTTCGAACACATGAACACCTGACTTACAGGTAGGCGTGCTAGCCACTGAAATATCGTGGCTCCTGTGAGGCTTTTTTTTTTTGCATATCCTTTTTACAGGACATCGCTGTCAACACCAGCATTTTATTGCTGCTGTTGCTGTCTTGACAAGTTTATGTTCATGTTCAGTAGTTTGCCATTGCTTTCTGAACGACCGACTCCCATACCATCTCGTTAAGACCTAGCGTAAGACTAGTAAATGAACAGAAGAGCACTCCTTATTTCGAAATCGGTAGTGCTATCTGTGTATAGCTAATATATACAGTAGGTCATTGTTTTTTTTCGAATGGTACCATGATATGGCCGGCTCTGTGGCAAAGGAATTACGGATGCAGTTAGTGATCCCGCATACTGCGTTCGAAACACAGCTGCTGGTGATTTTGTAGCAGACCGCCTCGCGTTGGTGTTTGTAAAATGATATGAGTGCGGGTCGTTCAGAAAGGAATGGCAAACTACTGAACGTAAAATTGCCATGAAATAATAAACAGAAAATACTGGGTTGACTACGACTTCCTGTAAAGGATATAAAACTAACTTTTTAACTAACCATGATGATATGGCAGTTCACCAGTACCGAGCAGTTAGAATGTGTCATTTAACACCAACGTCAAAGTACACAAGGCATGTGCACCTACTCCCCAGGACATCCGATGTCCCTTCAGTATGGATAAGTATTGTTCCTGTACACAGATGGTTGCTCACAAATCTACTCCGTCCTCTTGGCGTGTTCTTTCCTGCTTGTAACAAATGGATATCCGAATTCAGCTGTAGCGACATGTAACCATCGATCTGTATTTTGTTCTGTACTAGGTGATCAGCATACAGACCCTGTCATTCAAATATGCACCGCCATAGTGTATACTGTAGGGCTACCTCACCTCTTGTGAGTTTGATGCAGCCTTGTGTGTCAACCACTTATGCTTAAAATATCCGCCCTGGAATGTCCTCAGATATGACATGTCAGTGTTTCGTTCGCTCTCTTTACACTTTAGCGTAGTCCATACACGAGTTACTGCATCTAGTGTACTTGATTGTTTACTTCGTGTGGGTTAGCCTTCCCTATTACCAGTGTCCCTCGCCATCAGGCAAACACGCTCCACATCCGAGGTACGTGTACTTTAAGTCCTCAAGTAAAGGACGAGAAGCTAACATTTTAGTTCAAATGATCTCTGTAGGGGTTGAACTCGCTACCTCGACATCAGTACAGCGGACGTTTAATAGGGAGCGGCTGGCCGAGTGGCTAGAACGCCGGACTCTCCTTCGGGAGACCCGGGTTCGAATCCTCGGTAATGTGTGGGATTCTTTACTGTCGGGGGTAAAAAGAAAATCCTAACCTGCACAGTTCGCGGCGACTGCACTAGCCAGGCGGCCTTTAATTCCTCAGGCTCAAAGACCCCCTCCCCACCCCCACCCCACCACCTGCCATACACCGAAAGGTACTATTTTTTTTTTTTAGCATATCCTTTACAGGACTTAGCTGTCAACACCAGCATCTTTCAGCTGTATGTTGATCTCTTGGCAAGATTACGCTCAGTAGTTTGCCATTGCTTTCTGAGCGGCCGGCTCAGTATCCCGCAAGTCACGAGCGGGGGTCGAACCGCCTCAGCTCTCGCTCCGCTACGATACTCTGCGTGATAAACGGGATTACAGAGAGAAAGTGTTGTAACCCCACAGCCAGAGAGACCGGCGAAAGGTACTATAGTGGCAGTAAATAACAGTTTTTGACAGTTTTGACTCTTATTCATTCAGCTATGCTCTAGATCAGTGGTTCTCAACCGGGGGGGGGGGGGAATTTTAGGGTTTCCAGAGGGGGGGGGGGGGGGAATGAAGACCATTTCAAGATCGCGTTAATACAAGAACCGATTACTAGATATTGTTTTTCCCTTCATGCTTTACTGTTATGTACGTCTCATCCTTCTAAAATTCATTTTATAAAGTAAGTAGACCCACAAATCATGTTTTATGTGGATGTCTAGACTTGTTTTAGTATATGCTATTTAAATTTACCTTCCATTTTTACGTATACTGTGTAGGGATGGGGGGATTTTTAGATAGGAAATATGAAAGGGGGGGGGGAATGACGTTCTGAAAATATAATGAAGGGGGGGGGGGCACGGGCCAAATTCTTGATAGGAAGGGGGGGGGGGGGGAATGACTTCTGAAAATATGGTGAAGGGGGCACGGGCCAAAAAGGTTTGAGAACCACTGCTCTAGATCATGTATGAAGACTGATTTATTGAGTGAAGCCTCAGAAACTGTTGTAGTAACCATGCTGGATATTCTTCGTTCTGCGATGAACTTTCCCCTCCGTCTAACCTTATAATCTATATTAGCCTCTCACCCCATCTGACTGATCCGTCAGTACACACTAAAACATTATTCTTCTCTGTGTTAGTATCTCTAATACGTTGCCTTATTGCCAGCTTTCTCTGCTTTTGTCATCCATGAAATATCTATTTTGATTCTTGTTTTCATGTTGTCCGTGATGTCCCTATGTTGAGGATATCTGATGTCACTTACAGGCTTTAAATGGGTTTTAGCTGAATCAACACATATGTTGACTTGATTGAGATGAGGACAATCATGTACCGGATTGTTTTCATGTTCCATAGATTATTTAAGAAACGACACATTTCTGCTACAGATATATGCATTGTGAAACCCCCAACATGTGTCCAGAGACGTGTAGCTTATTATAACAAAACACGGCATTCAACAGAACTGACACGTCTGAACTGTGTGTGCGCTGGCATATTATCCATCTACAATTGTGCATCTATTGCTGACTATAAAACTAGAGCACTTTTCAAGCTATGCATACTAGCAACGCCATGTTCGTGTTTAGTCTGTTTATACACGGGGAATAATTTAGCTAATCTGCGTGATAACCTATATCGTGTAGGTCAAATTTACTGCACACGACACTGTAAAATTATTACACATCAGTGGATGAACAAACTATACATTTCCAACTATCGAGTCGAAGAAAAATGTTCTTTTAATAATCCCTCATCTTGCATGTCAGTATACTCACACGCACACACACACACACACACACACAAACATAAACACACACACACACACGCACACACACCCGCACGCACACAAACGCAGACAGACAGACAGACAGACAGACAGACGGACGGACGGACGGACGGACAGACAGACAGACAGACAGACAGACAGACAGATGCATTAAAGCGAAGATCTCCAGAACAACAGCAAGACCTGGCGTTGTGTCACAGATGTTTGCAATGAATATCAATGCGAAAATAATAATTAAATTAGCATGATAACAGAATATTATTAGAAGAGATTATTCACGGAATACAGGATCATGTGAATAAAGTCATCGATAAAATTTGCTAAATGTTTACATATTCATACTGTATTATAAGAACAACATGGATAATTATAAGCACTAAAACGGGCACTCTGATAACAACACCAGTGTACAGGAGATATACTATATAGATCTCGCAATACGTATGGAGATAAAGCACAGACAATGTGCTAGCCCCATATTGTTATTTATAAATCGCAACTATTACATATGGGTGATGTGATTATTAACGTCGATGGGAGCCTCTGTGGCGAAGTGGTCAAGCCGTTTGACTCGGGCTCCGAAGGTTGTGGGTTCGATTCCGGGCCCCTTTCTTCAGTTCACAAGGGAAACCTTTCGGAGACTCCTGGGCGTCGTAAGCTAGAGCTACGGAGTTCGTGCTTTGTGCGACGCTTTCCGCGCTGCGGAAAGAGACACAGCCATATGGGATAAAAACCCGGTGCATTGAAATCGACCCTGTCGACTTTTAAGCAACTTTAAGATTATTATCGTACCGGCCGACATTGCTTCCAAAGACATTTCCTGATACCCGTATATGCTTGTTGGCCCTGGCAGCCTAAATCATTGTTGCAGTCACAAACTGGCAATGATCTCAGTGGTCTTTCTTATTTTTGTTTTAATCATTTTTGAACAAGTAATTTCGGACAGCCGGTCTCTCTGGCTGTGGGGTTACAACACTTTCTCTCTGTAATTCCGTTTATCACGCAGAGTCTCGTAGCGGAGCGAGAGCTGAGGCGGTTCGACCCCCGCTCGTGACTTGCGGGATACTGAGCCGGCCGCTTAGAAAACAATGGGCGTAATCTTGCCAAGAGATCAACATACAGCTGAAAGATGCTGGTGTTGACAGCTAAGTCCTGTAAAGGATATGCTTAAAAAAAAAAAAAAAAAAAAATTCGGACAATTACTTATTCTTGTCCTACAGACCTCCTCCTTTTTCTTCTTGTTCTTCATCTTCCTCGTTTACTTCTTCTGCTTCAATAAAAACAACAACAACAACAACTACAACAATTGCGACAATGAACAACAAGCAAAATCAACAGCAACGATATTAACCACAAACACGGAAATAGAAACATCACCGAACAAAAACAGCAATAACAAACCAACAATAGTTACAGAGGCACTGTCATTGCACAGACTGTCATAGATCGGAGAAATAAGACACAGATACTGCGACCTAACCACGGCATCAATAACAAGTGATCTCTTCAGAAATGCTGTACGGGAAACTAGCGACGTTTCATCTCAACTTAACCCGGCGTCGAAAGTTATGTTTCTAAGACCTAATAGACTAGGGAGAGGGGTGTGTGGAAACTGGGCAATGAAGCTCAGCTCAGAAAAGGTGATGGAGCGGTCCCCCCACAGTCTCCCATACAGGCGGTCATCGATTTCTGGCAGGTCGGTCCGGCGAAGTCGAACTTGTCTTATTATATAATCAACAATGGGGAATGTCTGCGAAGTAGTGAACAAGCCTGACATATTAACTACGCTCTGTGAATGCCATAGCAAAACTTGGGGTAGCAGTCATGGGGAGATATCATCATCATCATGTGAAATGCCGATAAACGTGAGCTGTCATAGTTCCCCATCTTACGCGATCAACAGAATCATGATCAGCTCTGTCGATTATAATAGTGATATTCCATGAGGATAAACCATTTAGATACGTATCTCTCTGCCTTCCTTTGTTCTTGATCTCTCAATCTTGCCAGTAGTCACTAAGTTTTGAAGTTTATTTCTTCTCATTGACTTTCTACGTCTAATTTCTCTAATCGGTTTTCATTTATTTCTTATAGGACTTGCTCATTGTTTTTTTTTTCCTTTCTGTCTGTCCACTGTATTCTTTGCATTTTCCTCAGAAGCCACATCTCCATTGCCATAAGATGTTTCTCAGCTTGCATACTTATTATAAACGTTTCACACACATATAACAGCACTAGTACTTCACAATTATTTTGGTAACTGTATTTGATATCTTTTTATTTGCAATCGGCTGGCTATGTGTACCACAGGCATTCTGTTCTAAATACGGGAAAATAATGAATTTAGATACGTTATTACTATCATTGAGTTTCTAATATAATACCTAAGTTATTAACGATAGTTGTTTGTTCTTATACACCAAGATTCGCGACACTGAAAATGTGCAAGCAAGGTACCTGGACAAGCATATTTACCGCTAAGGAAGGCCACCGTTGCCAAGTGGCAAGCATGGTTGCCTGCTGGCTCGATGCTGATGTGTTCGAATCCCTGTCGGGGCGGCCCTTTAATTTGACCAAGGTGGCCAGTTCGACCTAGCCTAAACTGGATACCATGACATGCACTGGGAAGTAAATGTGGCCTCAATGATATTGACCACATCGCCTAACAAATCAGGAGTGGTCTATACAAATATTGGACTTGTTACATTCTACCTTGATTTGTATTTGAACAGATAACCAACGGGTCATTAGGCAAGTCAGCTAGCCACAACGCTAGCTACCTAGTTATATAGGGTGTATTTTTAATGACTGTGCAGTTTTTGAAAAATATTGCCGGTTCAAGTTTTATATTCATCCTCTGTAATGTTCATGCAACATAATACGTAAATACAAAACTTGGACCGGCAATATGTTCAAACACTGCACAGTCATTAAAAATACACCCTATACCAAACCTAGCGTGTGTTGGACTTGTAAACTCTGAGATTGTATTTGAAGATATTTCTGATTTCAGGTTTATTGCCGTTGGATAGTCGCGGTAGCGTAGTGACTAGACGCTTGCCTACTAGTAGTTGTAGGTGGAGATCGCAAGATTTGGACAACCGTGTTCACCCACGACAGTCAGCAAGTCACTTAATGATGATGATATGTAATCGTCAAGTAGACCGTTGCATGGCTTTTTTTTTCAAATGTTGTGCTCGTTGCCTACTAGCAATCCGGTTTTGCTCATTTCTCTTGCTATTTATGAACATTGTCGAATGTATTTTGGTCTTTCTGCTGTCGGCAAAAGCCAAAGTAAGTGTAGTGTTTGCCAAGCTTAGTTAATTTATACTCATGATTATATATTCTTTGTCTCGGCAAAAAAAAAATAAATAATAATAACCACGAAGTAGCCAGTCGGTCGTCTTCATGTTGCCGTCGTTCTTAGCGAATATTCAAAATGATACAGCAGACATTCATTTTTTAAAATCTGTGTCCACAGTCTGTACATAAGGAAAACAATATAGCGTTGTCATTAATGTAGATTGAACCCTTACCCAACTTTGGTATTCACATACTTCAACTACTACGCTTTCGCGACTCATAGACATTTTAATAATACTAGATATGTCATGCGGGAAGACCCAATTGCTAAATTTATAGCATTACTACCGAAATTTCCGCATTATAAATACGACTGATAAATAACAAAACATACTTCAAATGTCATTTCCCAATGATCGTCTTTGAAATGATAACATATTAATCGCATCTAAATTTAGGCACAAGCAGATGCTGTTTGTAAGTTGAAACATGACATCATAAAAGTGTGTGTATATGGGAGTGGGGGGGGGGGGGGGAGTAATATGCAATAGCAGCTCAATGCGTGGGAGGCAGCCATAAATAACGAATGTCGAATCTTCGTTTTCCACTATTGACCAGACAGGAAGTAGTCAGGATTCGGTCTAGAGTTTTGCAATTCCAGTAACCAGAATTCCCTCCAGTGTGCGTTCGCTTGAGATTATTATTCCGATCTTTCCTCCACATCTCCATCTCCTAAAAGTACGCCTACCCTATCCGTATTTTCTTTCCACACAAGTATCACTACGTACTTTCAATGTGACCTTGATTTTATCAGTATGTTTGTGTACCTCGGCAGCGCGTTGCTTGCATCACTGGTTTACCAAACAACTTGTCTGCAGTTCAGTCCTTGATAGTTATGACATGTTTTTGTTCCGACCAGTACGCTGCCACACTGGCCTGCCGGACCGGCTGGGCGTGTGTTAGATTTACAATATAGTCGAAACTGTAAATTCCCCTGCGCTCCCAGGTGAACCCAGCCTAAAATAGGCACCAAAAATGTCATGGGGAGTAAAAGAGACCGGCGTGGTATTGTCCATATCATCAGTTGAGTGTCGACTGCTTTATAATATATGGAGCTAGCACCATATGTCTAGTTCTCCTTAAAACGTGTAAACGAGCTCTAAGGAGAAGAAATAACTACGCGATCGAAGCAGAGATCACGGAGACAATGGTGATATATTAATTCTACGATAGAAAATTGTCTTGACAGATATTGTTTACTTGACTCAAATCTGACATTTTCTGAATTAAATTCAATCCAATTTCTCCGTGGCCAAAGGCTTGCCAACGCGGTTCGTGAACCGCTTACCAGGCGTTCGAAACTCAGCTGCGACCGATTAGTGCAGTAGACCGTGTCGCGTTGTGTTATAACGTGTTGGTATGGAAGCCGGTCGTTCAGGAAGCAATGGTAAACTACTGAACGTAAAATATACCTAGTACATCAACAGCAGCTGACAAATGCTGGTGTTGGCTGCAACGTCCTGTAAGGGATATGCAACATTAAAATAAATGTACCAATGCATGCTTCGGCCTCATAAGTCTAGATTGAAAGGAAAACATAACGACCTCCTTAAAATACATCTTAGATATACATCGTTATTATGTAAGAACAATATTTAATTAGAACAAAAATTAAGATTGAATGAATTAATTCATTACAACATGCCTAAATGATATTTCTCAAAGAAGGAGCCTGCGATGGGTTCGTGACGTATAGGGCAATCCCATTGTGTAGCCCTGAAAGCTCGGCTAATCGTTCCCTCACTTAGGGAGACGTCAACTGCATGAGTCGAACCGTCGTCCGACCGCTTTCATAACATTATCAGCATAGCTGTAATCCCGCGTTCGAAACACAAGTGTTGGTATTTTTATGAAATTGTATGGGTGCCGGTCGTTCAGAAAACAACGGCATGGCATACAACTGAACATAAACTTGCCCATGAATCAATAACAGCCAAAAATGCTGGGGTTGACTGCTACGTCCTGTAAAGGACATGCAACTAACTTGTAAGCCTGTCAACTACACTAACGGTGACATAGAAACAATACAACAAAAACACTAACGCTAACATGGAAACAACTACACCAAAAACACTAACGCTAACATGGAAACAACTACACCAAAAACACTAACGCTAACATGGAAACAACTACACCAAAATCACTAACGCTAACATGGAAACAACTACAACAAAATCACTAACGCCAACATGGAAACAACTACACCAAAAACACTGTAGCGTGTCCTTAGTTGGGCGTTGCAATCAATCCCAGATTGATTTCTGAGACAATGTTACGTTCAGAAGTGTGCTGTTTCTGTCTCAAAGAGAATTCAGCTTGTAAGTCCAACTTAATGCAGGTATATATAATAAAGCTCAGAACTCGCCATCGGCATAATAACCATATGGTGGTAAGGGGATGGCTTTATGGTAATATTGAAAGATTTATTGATAAACGAAATGTTAAAATACCACGAAGAAACAGGAAGGAAAATCTTTAGTTTGTGGAAAGGGTATATCGGGGGTAAATTGCACGCTCAAATTATATCACTCTATGGTTATATACAGCGTCTGGGCATGACAACCAGACGTCGTAAAGAAGAAGGGAGTACGGAATGTATGAGGAGGCATGAGGAGAAAAATCTGTAAAGAGGGTTTCAGGGGATATTGGGAAATGTCTGATTTCCGCCAGAATAAAAATGTCTATAGAGTCTGGATTGTCTTTACGAGGATTTGCCTAATGAATTCCCACCTCGTCCATTGAATAGAGAGATGTGATGTAGAGAACCACAAACCTCGTAAATAGAAGACACGTTTGTAGGGATCAAGAGTCAAAAAGAGATCGAGATTTGCCGAGATGAGATCAGCTGGAGAGTGTAGACAATGATATGATTGTAATAAACGACAGATACATGTAAGGAAAAAACGAAAACCGTATTAAACTATCTGTCTCTCTCTTTCTTACTCTCTCTCTCTCTCTCTCTCTCTCTCTCTCTCCCACCCACCCTCCCATCCACCGTCTGTCTGTCTGTCTGTCTGTCTGTCTGTCTGTTTGTGTGTCTGTCTGTCTCTCTCTCTCTCTCTCTATATATATATATATATATATATATATGTGTGTGTGTGTGTATGTGTGTGTCTGTGTCTGCCTGCCTGCCTATCTCTATAGATGTCTGTTTGTCTGCCTTTCTATCTGTATGTCTATCTGTATGTCTATCTGTATGTCTATCTGTATGTCTATCTGTATGTCTATCTGTATGTCTATCTGTATGTCTATCTGTATGTCTATCTGTATGTCTATCTGTCTGTCTTTCTTACCTTTGTTCTTAATGTATGAGTAATGTACTTGCAGTCGTACAATATTTCATATGTATATTGTATTTCTTCTCCTAGAATTTACACTATAAGTATTTGATGTAATGTTTTGTATATTATCCCAGCATCTACATAAGCTGAACCGTTCACTTGCCCACAGTAATTACATAACGGGAACATATGTGCTAGACCACCAATGCCCAGTCTAAATACTCGATTATATTTACGATAGAGAAATGGGACACTCGATCCAAGAATCTGGTGATTGTGTCAGATGGTGGAGCCTTGACACCGCCCACATGTATCAGCATCGCAAATGATGACATACAGACGGCTGATGAGCCGTCTAAATAAACCTCACTTGACAACTATATTTCTGTGGGAATCAAGAACAGCTGACTTCTTGTCATTTTCACGTTGGAAAGACTGAACCAATTTGAACATTCTTGGGAGTTGATACCAGACACGTTTTTCAACGAAATCCTTGATTCTTTTTATTAAACTATGAGTCCTGCTTCTTGTTAAATGCAAATGATCTGCTCTTGGTGCTGTATCCTTAACGTTTCTTTCATATCGTTGACGAGTGATGCATTAATATAACATCTATAACTTCAATGCAATGATTTTGAGTGTTATTTCTCTTTTATCACCACTGTGTTCATTTCTCAGATCCCATCTCGTTTCCGATATTAACCAATTTCTTGCTGAAGCAGACACGCGTAACTTTATTATAATCTGAGAAATTCAGTGGCTGTGAAGTTCCTCTGCACTTTCATTAATTTAACCCAATAAATGACCTGTATGTTGCTTGTGCATGAAATATATTAGAAATACTCAAGATTTCTACGTCTACCTTATGGCAACCTTGTAACTAGTGTTCCCCAGCTGTCTAGGTTCATATAATGTAATTATGACTGCTAACCTCCCGATAAGTATACAATTTGAATATGAGATGAAAGGATTCTCTATTATTCTTTTCTGTTCACTCTGTTCTTCTCTGTCTCTCTATTTCTATTTCTCATTCTCTTTCCCACTTTCTGTCTGCATCGCATCCTCTTTAAGCAGTATTATGTTCTGTCTCTCTTGCAGTTTCTACCTCTCTGATGCTTTCTATGTTTCTTATCTGGCTTTGCTATCTATGTAAATGACTTTCTCTTTGTGGCTCATTTTTACTGTCCTTACCATGATGACTCACCTCTTTCTATGGCGTATTTATAATGTACACAATGGGCAGAGGGAGTTGAGATTAAGTTGCCTGAAAATAGAAATTATGTCTTCTTCAAGAATGAGGGAACCACCAATTAAATGGGGAAATTGTGAAACAGGTGAATCAGCACAAATGTTTCGAACACTCATGACATCTATCAGAAGATGTCTAGAAGACAGTAGAATATGTTTCGCCATTGGAAAAGTAGTCTTTTTCAAGATAGAAAACAAATTCACCAATAACAAAACAACTGTCAACTGCAGGAAGAACAAGCATACTGTTGTACTACATAGGTCTAATACTGCAGGATGCATGAGAAACAAGGACAATAAGCAGATACGCTGAGACACATCTAGCAGGATTGGAAATGTAGTATCTGAGGACAATGCAAAGACTTTTTTTTTAGCATATCCTTTACAGGACTTAGCTGTCAACACCAGCATCTTTCAGATGTATGTTGATCTCTTGGCAAGATTACACTCAGTAGTTTTCCATTGCTTTCTGAGCGGCCGGCTCAGTATCCCGCAAGTCACGAGCGGGGGTCGAACCGCCTCAGCTCTCGCTCCGCTACGAGACTCTGCGTGATAAACGGGATTACAGAGAGAAAGTGTTGTAACCCCACAGCCAGAGAGACCGGCATGCAAAGACTACTACGGACAAACAGAAAAAGGAATGCGGTAGTTCATCAAGAAACAACTAACAATTGTAAACTTATTAGAGAAATTATTCGTAGATAGTTAAGACTATTTGGACACACTATATGGAGATAACAACCTGAACACTTAGGCGCAATTGATAAACTTGATGGTGAAAAAAATCCAGGAGAAGACATACAAATCAATACTTTAGAAACCTAGCCAAATTTCATAATCAGGGCAAGATCACCTGATTCTAGACTCAGGTGATCATGTGAGATGGTGGATAGTGACCCCCATGTTTATCGGTATCGTACACGATGTTATTGATAACAGACGGCTAATGAGTCTTCTAAACAAACCACACATGACAAAAATATTTCTGTTGGAATCATGAACGGCTGACGTCTTGTGATTGTCGCATTGGACAGACTGTAGCCAGACCAGAACCCTTCTTGGGAGTTGATAACGAGCGAGTTTATCAACGAAACCCTTGCTCATGTTCGTGGTAAAGCTTTATGTTAAAAACAATATGTCCACTACCAGGAAGCTGCTATGAGTTTGAGATGTGATAGTGTCATCACATATTATAGACTGGAGTACACGGAGAAATAGGTGGTCAGCATTCCCCTCGCTTAGCCAGCCATCGACCCCAGGAATCGAACATTGTGTTTTGCTTCTTAGTTAGTCGCCATACTATCCTCGTTGCACATGAAACCATCCACAGGTATTCGCAACCTCTCCTCACTATCTCCCTCTACGTGTAGCGACTGACGACTCCAGTTCTGTGTTGGTTGAGTATTCTTCTTTAGCTTCCCGCATGGCGCTCTTGACTAGCTTGACTCCATTTGACTTGATGCTCTTTCATTCTTGTCAAAGTTGCAGAATTACATCCATCCCTTGAGGTATTTACATGTGCTGCCTCCCTAAGAGTGTTCAGGATGTCAACCTTGAACGCCTCTCCCTATAGCAATTATCCCCCAAGCCAATCTGCTCGTTCGTTTTCTCTTACATCCGCATGCCCTAGCACACAATTGAAACCTATATTGACTAACTGGATCTCTTCAGAGATTCAACCAATGACTTTGTGGCCTAACCGTTCACCATCCCACTTAGAACACTCGTGGGTCGCTAAGAAAACATACAGGGGTGGTCGTCTGTGTCTCTAGGCATGCTGGTGCCTTTGTTACTGCCGTGGTCTCCATTGTTAAACTCACTGCAAATGCGTTGGCGTCTTCCTTAACAGTTTTTCTTCCATCCTGGATCCTGAAAGCAAATGCAAACGATCCGGTCTTGGCGATGTATTCAAAACGCATGTTTCACAGCGCAATCGAACATTGCATCAATAGAACAGTTATAAAATCAATGCAATGATGTTAAGCTTTCATTTCTCTTTTGTCAACACAGTGTTCTTTTCTCAGATTCCATATCGTTGATTTTCGATATTAAGCAATGACTTGCTGAAGCAACCATGCGTAGCATCTGTCCCATTCATAAAGCTTTATTATAATTTGAGAAATTCAGTCGCTGGAAAGTTTCCCGTGTGGTGTCATTATTTTAGTCCAATAAATACCTTGAATTTTGCTTGCACATTGAGTCCAGTATTGGTACTGAAAAGAATTCGTTATGCCACCATTGAAACAATTGTTTTCCAGGCCAAGAGGGTTATGTAATGTAATTATGCCGGCTATAATTTCACTAAGTATACAATTTGTATTCTGAACTCAAAGGATTCTCGATAATTCTGTTTCATTCA
This sequence comes from Cepaea nemoralis, assembly GCA_014155875.1. NCBI lineage: Eukaryota > Metazoa > Mollusca > Gastropoda > Stylommatophora > Helicidae > Cepaea > Cepaea nemoralis. The sequence continues at coordinate 230,640 of JACEFZ010021329.1, forward strand.
ATCACCCTTTCTCTTGCTCCGTCTCTCTCTCTCTCTCTCTCTCTCTCTCTCTCTCTCTCTCTCTCTCTCTCTCTCTCTCTCTCTCTCTCTCTCTCTCTCTCTCTCTCTCTCTCTCTCGTTCTATCTCTCTCTCTCTCGCTCTCTCTCTCTCTCTCTCTCTCTCTGTATTTCTTTCTCGTCGTCCCTACACATGTATGTTCTGTCTATCGTTCATTGTCTGCCCCACTGTGTCTTTTTGATTTTTGTCTGTTGAGTTTAAGTTAAGAAACGAAATCATTGCAATCAGGCCATTGCCATATGTGCTCCGTCCTATCGTTTAACAGTCAGGGAAGAGTCATACTATTAATCGTTCCCATCACTATCTGATTTGAAGTTCCCCTGGTCTTCCCTCTCAGTTTTGAGATTCTTCCATAACCCCTGCCGATCCCCCGCAATCTCATTCATTCCACATACGGGTTCTCAGTCTGTTCTCCCAGCCTTCTCCACCTGATCCCACAAACACACGATCACCTCTACTTGGCCAAAGGCAATCTACCACGAAGAGGTGCATTCCCTGCCAGCCCATCAGCCTGTTCATTCCCCGCACACCCTCGCAGCGCCAGGACAAAATATCCATACAATTCTCACAATCTGTGACCTCTGAAGTGAGGATAGCTGTTCCATACAAAACAATCCTTTCTCCACAATTCAAGCATACTCTTTGAGTCCGTAATGAATACAATGTGTGTTGCAGTAGTCTCATGTAACCATTGGAATGCCGCTGTTACTGCTTCAACCTTCTTTCTCATGCTGGACGTCGTAGTCTCATACGCCAGACTTTCCTTTTTCAAGACTCGTCAATTAGCCTTTGCGATAAAACCCCAGCCCCTACGTCTGTTTCTCATCACTTACCCATCGGTGTAGATGACTGTGTCACCTTGATGTGTGTTACTCTGGATCAGTTGTTGCAATTCAAACTCAGTGCGGCACGCTGCCCATTCTCTGCACTCACGACCCTCTGTTACTATTACATTGTACCAGTCCGTCATGTCTTCCGGAACTTCAGCCCACTCTTTTTCAAGATCGATGGCAGATCACATACTCACGTATAAATAGTTATCCCTGTGTCATCCAGGTCCTGCCTCGTCTTAGTCTATAACCCTTGACCATATCGATAGCTTCATGCAGGGGGTGATCCCTATATGCAGCAACTCTATGGTACCAGTTGGCCTGAAGGACGCTATACCTATCCGTCATTGTTGGTGGCGCCAGGATATACCTCATGCATATAATTGGTGTGTCCTTTGTGCACCCCATGATTACCTGCATGTCAGCATTCTGTATGCGCTCCAACCTTTCAAGCTGGCTCTTTGATACTGTCAGGAGCCCCAAACCATACTCAATGACAGAAATTATGAACTGCTGAAATAGCCTGTACAGCAACCCCGGTTGTTTCCATCGCCCTCAATGCATTAAGTCCCCTACCAGCCTTCACCATCAAAGAATCTACATGATACTTAAAAGACAAACACCTTGTCCTGAGATCACCGTGTATTAACCAGATGATGATAATACAGACAGTCTGATTCACTGCGTGTTTTCAAGGACACACTTGTTTTTAACCGGTACAGAAAAAACAGTATGTGTTCGCAGCTGCAACTTGTTTACTTCTAGTCGGCGAGATAGGAACGGTCGGGAGACCTTGAGAAGTTTCCGACATCAAAACGAATTGGCGGCTTTTTGTTGAGACCCGAATTCAAGGAGGGCAGAAACGCGAGCTTGTTTTGGGTGTCAAAACAAGGAAAGACAACTCTGACATTGATTAAACACAAGGGAGATAAGATTCTGGAAATAGTTTGTGCCCCTTGAGAATCTGGTGTGAACATCAAAGGAACGTCACGTGAACAATTCAAGGCGTTTGCCAAAAAACAAAAACACGATTTGGTGACAGCTAGTGTAACTCAGACAGTTGATTTAGGCAGAAGTGCTTTGGCACTGCAGTTATGGATTGTAATAACATCTAACGTGTGCGGGATTAATTAGATTAATTTTACACGTGCCTGTCATGGCAAACTTAGATGTGATTGAGAAGAACTGCGGTGTTTCCTAAGGTAGTTCATATTGTATAATTAGTCCTAATTAATTTAGGCAGTAGCATGGTTGAAACTAGCTAGAGTAGTGAAGTGATGATTAGTTCTGTTAGTTGAAAATAGAGTAGTGAAGTGTTGATAAGCTCTACTAGTTGAGAATTGAGTAATGGGGGATAATTGGGATCTTCCAGTGGGGTGCTCTCTGGTGGGGGAGTTCCGCACTCTGTATGTTGTTGTTTTTTTCTTGTCTTGGCCTGATGAAAACCTATGTGTTGAGCTCATCTGTCCCTGACAAAGTGGTTCACTGTATTTTTCTGAGTGAGGCCGATGGCCCACGATCATCTAATAAGGATCAGTGACGGGGAGGCTCTCACCAGTTGTGTTATATATTTTACAGGTTCCCTCTGGTTGGGATGAAGAACACAGAACCATTGAAAATTCAGATCCCGGATAATTTTTGGTGCAGGAAGATTGGCCAGCAACTTTCTCACTGGGCCTATGCTAGAAGAAGTTGATAAACATTGCTCGGTGGAGCTGAATAGTATAAGTATCCCACAGGATAAATACTGAGAACATTACTAAGAAGATTTCACACTACCTGTGGACAGCAACATAGTAATGGGTTTTGATTTTCATACCATTCGTGAATATCCCAGTGGTGATGGATGTTCAGTCCACTTATTACTAGAACAGTAGGGATTGATTTTCACATTACATGAAACCAAAACATTGGAGAGTGTTTGTTCCACGTATCAAGGAAATCATAACATTAAGACGTTATCTAGAAAATTAAGAGATCTATTTGAGTCTAGATACAATGACTGTTTTAAGAGTGAAAACTGTAGAACATTTCGCAAGAAGGAAAAAACGTCATTTCATGGGACAGTGTTCCATTTTTCACTGGGCAGGAATTGTGTGGTCTCAGTTTCTATAAACTATTAGGAACAGTTTTTTTTAGGAACAAAAATAGTATCATTCCCGGACTGTAGATTTGAATGGGAATCAGACCTCATGGTTATCAAAGCTCCTGGAGGAGGACATGTCTGGCGGGAGAGACGCGGCATTTGGTGAGGTCCATTGTGCTGATTCTTGTGATGTCGTGTAATCCTTGCCATGATGAGTGGACTCTGATCATGAGCTTTGTAGTCTGACCTCTACATTTACATTAGAATACACAACACACATTTTCTTCGCATACACGTCTCACGTACATTACACTTTTCTTTTAATAAATTAATCTTTATTAATTTTTAGAAGCAAGAGTTGTTGAATATGTTGCGTTGGGGAAGAATGAGAGGGGGGCATAGTACGACAGTGAGACAGAGATAGGAAAAGGTGTCCATGAACCAAAGGAGTGTGTTGGACGGAAGCTAGTGGATTCTCCAGGATATTGAAAAGGGGTAAAATATAATGGGGGTGTTGACTCCCCTCACTCCAGGGACGACACTTTAAAGTAAGACACGACACACCTATCAAAGGTAATGCCCAAGTACTTCAATGTACTCTCTCTCTCTCTCTCTCTCTCTCTCTTTCTCTCTCTCTCTACTAAGAGGATACGATTTGTCTTCTGGCTAATATTCGACGTGCTTCTACACCCCTGTTTCTGTCTTTCACTACGTGTCTATTCTTTATTGCCCTTACCGTGATCTTAATTTGCTATACCTACTCTTGTATGTCATTTTCATTGTTCATCTGCACTGCCTCTCTCTCTCTCTCTCTCTCTCTCTCTCTCTCTCTCTCTCTCTCTCTCTCTCTCTCTCCCTCCCTCGCTCTCTCTCTCGCTTTTTCTCTGCTTGTCTATCTAATTATCAGTTTGTCTATCTATCACATCAATACAAAAGAACAGGCTCTATGTATCCCCTCAACACTCTTTTTCTCGTTTCAATTGACATATATATATATATATATCCACGACTCTGGTGATCGAGTGAAATGGCGAATCATGACCGCCTTCGCTTTCCGGCATGGCACATGATATATATATATATATATATATATATATATATATATATATATATATATATATATATATATATATATATATATATATATATATATCCTAACAATGTGTCTGTCTGTCTAACAATCTATATGCCTGTCTATCTAACTATATGTCTGTCTGCACAACTATATGTTTGTAAGTCTGTATTTATGTGTGTCAGCGTATCTACTTATCTATTTACCTACCTTTTGACCAACCCACATAACGACAATCTACCTGCCTGTCCTTCAATTCTCCAACTGGGCTGTTTGTCTGTTTATCTCCTTATTTATCCATCAGTCTATCCATCAGTCTGTTATTCTGTCTATTATGCTTTATGTCTGTCTGTTTTTGTTTTTTGTTTATATTTGCGTCTGGCTGTTCGCCTATCTGTTTAGCTTTGTTAGCCATGTCCATCTCCGACCTGAACCTTTAGTTATGAAACATGTACAATGGCCAGTCAGAGAAACGAAATTATAAGTCTCGACAAAGTATATTAACTGTGCGAGGTCAAATAACAAACAAAGACGTCCGACCGCTGAACTAAAATAAAGTACGTTTGTCCTGAAGCAGGCTCTTGCTATATGTCAGTGGTGGGATAGGGCCATGCCATTCTTTAGGCCTGAATGGATGGAGGAATATTTGGCTTGTCTTTTCTATACTTAACGAAACAACAATCTCTGGCGTCGACCCCTGATCCGACAGTGCTCGTGACACTGTCAGCGCAGGCCCTTAACAACTACGCCATCTCGCCCTCTAACACTGTACTGGATCTTTCTTATTACAACATTCGAAGAATACATCGGTTTGCTTGTGCTTGTCACAATTCACAAAATTATGAACTGTTGAGAAAACCTTGATATTCTAGATAAATACACATGAATCCACTCACCAATTTTCAATAGATAATGCCCCCCCCCCCCCCCCCCCCCCACCCAACCCTCCTTTCACAATTGACATTTCTGTGTAGTGCGAAGGAAAAAAACACACAAATAACTTTCACGGGAGACTAGAGCAGACTCTAGACACGGACAGAGAATTAACCGGCTGTCTAAAGTAATCTTTAAATCAGAGAATTATTATTGATGAGCAGGGAAACTGATCATTTACGCCGTGAAACGGCTTTCACTGGCTATCAAACTCACATGACAGTGCTAGTGTCATTACATGCCAATATGTGAATCGATCCGTTAGACGTGTTTTATCGATTTCAGTGGGGATTTTATCCTCCCCATTTGTTCACATAGCACGATTTCATATAAAAGGTTAGTGCCTTTGACATTTTAACCAGCCAGCCATTTACTTAGTAGTATGAATCCACACAGAGATATCGTAAGTTAGTATCATCAAAACAGTTAGGTTTGCTTTTTCGCTAATTCACTGTCACGGGACGTTAGGTGTCCACATGTTTGCTGGTAGATTTGTCTGTCTTTTTTAGATACCATGTGATGTTGAAAAGTAAAATTACAGTTAAATCCACACAGCTGTAAAGCAATTTGAAGAGATATGCATTTATTGTCCTTTATTGTTGCCTTTATTAAGTTAATAATCTTCTTTGGGATCCACAGTAAATGCCTTTTCATGGCCAACAAATTCAGTATAATGTATCCAATTAATTTTACAATTTCAATCAGATATCGGTGGTAACGATTAATAGTATGACTCTTCGTTGGCTTTTGAACCAGGGGACGGAGAGCTTATGAGAATTTCCTGAGTGTAGTGATGTCGGTTCTTAGTTAAATTCATCTCATCTCAACTCATTTTACAAGATAATAGTGTAATCAATCAATCAAATCACGTATCATGCCGGAAAGCGTGGGTAATCATGACTCGTCATTTCACTCGATCACCAGAGTCGTGGATCAGCTCAGTGTTCCTGTCTCGACCATGCCATGCGGCCAAGCCATCCAGGTATTTACTTCTCGTTCTTACCCTTGGTATGTTCACTTCGATCTTGCCAGTTGTCAACAAGGTCTCCAATCCATTTCTTTTCAAAACATGTCTAAAAAATTTTGACTGTCTACGTCTAATTTCTCTAATCAATTTACGATTTTCATTTGTCTCCTGTAGTACCCGGTACTTGGTCATTGGTTTTTCTGTCTGTCCACGGTATTCTTTGCATTATTCTCCACATTTCTGCGGCCATCAGATGTTTTTCAGCTTGACTGCACATTGTCCAAGTTTCACACCCATACAAAAGAACAGGCTCTATGTAGCACCTCGGCAATCTTTTTCTCGTTTCAGTTGACATCTTTTTATTGGTCAGTATGTTTTTCTTCTTGCTTAAGGCTACTTTCGCCATGGCGATTCTTGTTCTAATCTCTTCAAGGCATCTCCCATCAGATGTTATGACTGTTCCGAGATAATTGTACCGATTCACTTATTGAAGAATATTCCCATTTACTCGTATATTACTTTGTGGTATTTCGCTCTTCCTTGTGACAACCAATAATAGTGTAACCTTGTGCATTATTTATACCGAATTATGACTCTTACAATAATGCAGATTAATAATGGACGCACAGTGTTTTGTCTTCACTACTATTTCAACAGGGTTCGAAATGAGCTGCAGATTTGGAAGCAGACCACGTTGCATTGATTCCCGTGGTATGAGACTTCGACCGTTCAGAAAGCATTTAGAAATTACTGAACTAATCTTGCTTAATAAATCAAAAGTTGCCAATAATTTCTGGGGTTGTTTGCAACGTCCAGTAAAGAACACGAAGCTAACTAAGTATTTCAATATACCCATTACTTCTCAAGGCGCTGCAAAGGGGCCTTTTGCTTGTTGACTTAATATTTCAATACGACAATATTTACAATACTGTGTTGTTTACAACCCTGTGTTGTTGTGTACTGATATCAGTTTCTTCCGCTAGAAGAAACTACACTTACAGACTTGCTACATTGATGTAAAGATATGAAGAAATAACGCATAGTTTTCCATTCACATTATGATTGGAGATATGATTCATGTGGTGTTTGAATCCCATCAATCACTCTGGTTTTATTTTTCATCCATTTCCCGCTGATGAATGGGGCTTATGCCCTAAGCTAACTGAACCCAAGCAGTTCTATCTTTCACTATCTCATACAGCCTCATTCAATTCCTTCCTCGTCGTAAAGGCATCGCATTTAACGGTATCACTATCACGAATTCTCTTTTACATTTTGTTAGATCTTTCTATATTTCGTTTGCCCTGTGAATTCCAGACACATGACTTTCTAATTATAATATTCTCAGCTTTTCTAAATGTACATTCTATCCAGCGCCAGTGATTCATTTCGTGAATCAATCATTATATTATTTCATGTCGGTTCTATAAATGCATATTATTTCGTTTCACTTCATGCTTTTAAGAGGTTTTAAATTGTATATATTTGTGTGTTTATTTGTATTCGTAAGGTGTGTTTTTTTACTTCTTTCTTTCTATTTGGTGTATACCTTTTGGTCTATGCCTAGAAGCCGTCATGGTGTGGTAGATAGTGGATTGGCTGATCAACATATCAGTTTGGGATAAATCCCTGAGCTGTTAACAGATGGGTTTCTTGTCCCAACCCCAGTAAACCTGCATTCAGAAGGTTCTCACAACATTTAGTGAAGGAAAGGCGCCGAGAAATGAACTTGTCACCCATCCTTATTATCCACGGCCTAGTATATGCACAGGCTTCACATTTAACGGTATCATTGCTTTGGGATATTCGTTATCATTGTCTTTTTGCTGATCCGTGTTCTTGAATTGATTATGTGATTCTGCTTAAGCGTAACGATATTTAACAACATGGTATGATGCATACAAGCGGTTATACACATTTGTCAGCGGTACTGATACACGATATGACTGATGAGGTCAGAGCCCTTTGGATCACGTGAATAACGTGGAAGAGCAAATAAATCATCTTAGCCTGGGGAGAATGGTGCTGTAGAGAATGACCAGGGGATCTACCTGGTCGACACAATACTCGGAGGATTGGCCCTAAAATAGTTAGTTACATACCCTTTACAGGACGCCACAGTCAACACCAGAATCTGTTGGCTGTTTGTGATTTCTCGGCAAGTTTACGTTTAGTAGTTTGACGTTGCTTTCTGATCGTCCGGAACATATACCATTTTATAGAAACCAACTCAAGGCGACCTGTTGCCAAATTGCCGGCAGCTGTGTATGTGGGATTATGAACTGCGTTCATAACCCCTGTGCCACAAAGCCGGAGTGACGGACACTTATCCGACTGCAACTGTCACCGTCAGTATTGAGACTCGTCGCTGGTTGTTGAAGATGGCGTGTGTGGGAACAGGCCTAGTGCTGTGGTATGAGTTCTTGATTCAACTCAACTCAGCTCAGCTCGACACATTTGCCAATTCATGTGTGGATGTGTGTATCCTTTAGAATTAAACCACCCACAAACCAGTTCTCATTTACTGTTATTTCCCTTGACTGTGCGTGAAACTGACCTCATCAATTCTCATTTACTGTTATTTCCCTTGACTGTAAGCGATACTGAACTCTTCAGTTTTTATTTACGGTTGTTAGTTCCCTTGACTGTGCGTCATACTGAACTCATCAGTTTTCATTTACTGTTAGGTCCCTTGACTGTGCGTAATACTAACCTCCTCAGTTTTCATTTACTGTTGTTAGTTCCCTTAACTGCGTGTGATACTAAACTCCTCGGTGTTGCATTCCTTTGCAGTATGTTGCAAAACAGCTATAGCACCAGTTTGATTTTCTAGACAATTTTATGTTCAGCAGTCAAATCATGTAAATACCAGATATTTAAATAGCCGAAGCTAGAAAACACATACAATGTCACTTATTATTCAATCTGAAATGACTTTCAGGGGCTCCCTGTTGCATGCACAATTACAAGGTTGTACTACAGCATTCTACAAACAACGATATTCAAAATTGTCAGCAATGCTAATAAATACACTCCGAGCATGAAATATACTTGCCGACAATATGCGACCAACCAATGGATGGATTTGGTTGCATACCGTTATTATTATTATCATTATTATTATCATTATTATTATTATTTTGTAATGGGGAAGAAAAATATCTGTCTTTATTTCTGAACATGGCTGTTCAGGATGTGTTTTGTGAAATAATAAGTGAGTGGGAAGAAATGTGCGCTCCTAAAACAACTGATACATTGGCTGATATTTATAAGCCACCAAATATTGATTCTCTCCTGCCAGCGTCTTGTGTTATTTTTGCCGATGGCTTATTTATTTATCCCATAATTTTGTAGAAATAACTCACCATCCCACACCCTCCCACCCATCCACCCACCCACCCACACACACAACATATGCATTGGTGCATATAACATTCTACATCACTATCATGCGCCATATCGAAAATCATGGCTCACCACCCCTTCCTTTTGCTTGTTTAGAAACAGGTCTGCGTCTGTGCCAGACTTTAACTCAGTTCAACTCAATAATTTACGGAAAACGTCGGCCTCGTTAAACCTGCTTTCGCAGCGTCGGTGATAATTGAAGTGAATTGTGATGTGCTGTCCTTGCTATGGTAAAGGGGTAACCGACGCAGTTCAAACGCATACCGCGTTCGAAACACAGCTAACAGCCTTGCGTTGCTTTTAGAATATGTTATGAGTATGGGTCATTCAGAAATCAATGGCAAACTACTGAACGTAAACTTGACAAGAAATCACAGACAGCTACAAAATGCTGGGGTTGACTGGGACGTCCTGTAAAGGATATGCAACTTACTTGTTTCCATTTCTTTGTTCTCTTTCGAGGTAGTCCTAGAAAGGACTAGTTATATTTATTCCTCTGTGCTCTTCAGGGTCGGTTGGGTCTTATGGGGCTCACGTTGACTCGCATTTTCATTATTGTATTGAATTGGTAGAGAAGGATCTGCCAGATTCAGTCGCCACCCAGTTATTCGTTGCTTACTCTAAAAGGTCTCGTCTTGACCGCATTTAGTCCTCTCAAAGACTGGCCCTGAACTCATCTAGTCGTCAAAGAGACTGGTTTAGTACTCACAAGGATTAGTCGTTAACTCATTTAGGTCTCATAAGGACTGCTATTAGTCCTCACAAGAACTGTGTTGCGCTCTTTTAGAAATCACAAGGAATAGTCGTGGATATATATACTCCTCACAATGAATGTAACATTTGGTTAACCCTATATGTTTATATCTTCGTCTTCCCTCATTTCGCATTATGTTTAATAGCTGTTACTGTCACACAAAACACTGTCATTTGCTGCCTGTAGAACCTTGCTGTGTAGGACAGGAGTCTTGAGCTTGAGAATTAAGCCGCCTGGCTAGTGCAGTCGCCGCGAACTGTGCGGGTTAGGGGTTTGTATTTGCTACCGACATACAAATCAAAGAATCCACACCTTAAGAGAATTCCAACACGGGTCTCCTGAAATAGAACCCTTCGTCTAACGACTCAGCCAGCCTTCCCCATAGTTATTACTATTTTTTTTTTAAATATGTGTTTCCTCATAGAATGTCCCAAAATGTTAAAAGTCAGCTTAAAATGTCTGACATAAATGTACATCTTTTATCTATTATTCCATGTTCTAATTCCTTTGTTTTTGTCTGTCCATGGTATCTATTGAACGTTTCTAAGAATCTATATGTCCGTTGCCATGAGATGTTTCTCGGCTTTCCTGCTTTATGTTTATGCTTCACATGCATGCACTAGTGTAAACTATATTGATTGATTGATCGATTGATTTAGGAACCGACATCACAGCATTCGGGAAGTGTAAACTATATGTAATCCTTTAACACTCTTTTTCTCACATGAATTGGCAAATGCTTAGTTTGACACCTGGCTATCAATTCTGAACAATTACTGAACAAACAAGATCACGTGAACAATCGTATTGAAATCAATGACGTGTTGGTTTCTAGGATCATATTTAAAATATAACGATAATTAAAACACGTTATGCGTAACATACCAATGTGGACTGTTGGTTTGTCGAGACTCTTGTCTGTTCCACTTTTCACATGGGGCAAAAATGTGTGTGATATTCACTGGCAGAAATTGGGCGACCGTTTGCCGTTAAGTTCAAATCGCGACTAACTAACTAACTAACTAACTGACAATTAAAACAGGCAATAAATAACTATTTCAAACTGAGTGAGACAAAAAGAAAACTTTTAGGTGGAAAAACAAATAAGAAAAACACACAGGATAGGAAACTACAGAAAAAATATAATATGTCGTCATGGGATAGAGTTGGAGATAAGTACTCGACCATTCAAGTTGGCAAGACATTGTTTTACATATCCACCCGATCATGATGTATTAGAAAGGTTCACTGGTAATATGTTCTGTTTAAAGGTTTCTGATGGCATACTTATCAGCCTTGATTTAACGATAAGATTCAATGCTGACGTCATCTGTTACAACGTGGCATTGTCAAAGATTTGCAAGGATGTCTGTTTCAATGTAGCGATAAGAAACGTTGTTTTTATTCTGTGTTACCAAAACCAGCTGCTTGTTTTCTGCGTATATAGGTAAATGTTTCTCATTAAAGAAAACGATTACATGTAATCGGTAGCTAGTGAATTGATGTTGTTGATGTGAGAACCACTGGAGACAACCCAGGAATGTGATATTGACTGCAAGACAGCCCTGTGACAACGGGATTCCAATCTGGCAGATTATGTTGCTTTCATGCATTGATCACAGTAGTTAGACATATCAGGATAGTGTGCTGAATAGTGTAGAATGGTGGCACTTGGGTAAAATTACGTATACGTAAATATTACACATCACAAATCTCAGAAGTACCGAATGATAAACGGCAGTTGCAACAAACAGGCGATAATCTGATTATAATCTTTGGAAAGTTGAGTTTCGGAAAACTGAAGTTGTTTTTGTTGAAACGATGATTTTGTGCAGTAATGTGCAGATATGAAGCAATTTTCGCATTGTTGCGTTATTGAATAAACATACGGCTTATGGTCAGTCGATGGGGTTAGAGTTAAAAGAGTTAACTTCAACGTATGGGTTTCTATAACATATACAAGGTATTTTCTTTTCGCAGAAACGGTCTGCCTTGCAACGACCCACAGGGATCAGAAAAAATTGCACCCCTGACCGAATGACAGCCCGAACACGAAACCAGGACATTCGTAACGTTATGCAGGCGGTTTAATTATTTTACCAAACAGGCAATCTAGTTCCCCACCCTCCCCCTGCTTTAACCACACAAAAAAAATGAGATGATCTCAACAGAGTTAAAGACATGTTGGGTACGGGTGTTTTAGTGAAACGGTTAGGGCTTAACACTGACGCTCTGGTATGAACGAGGTCGGCTCCTGCCGTTCACTATGGTAAGGAACCACTAGATTCCTCTTCCTCCGCGCGCCCAGGTCTATAGCACGTTATTGCCATTGCACTTTTCATACGCGCAGCACGTTCCTGTAACGGACTCAAAGAAGATTTGGTGAACAAAAATAGTTTACAATACAGAAAGTTAGTATTCTGAAATCATGCAGTTATTTATAACACACTCTTCAAGGGCTGCTAGAATTGTTATTTACTTTTCCAATATGCACAATTTGCAGACAAGTGTGTGTTTGTGTGTGTGTGTGTGTGTGTGTCTATATATATATATATATAAGATAAGTCACACATCGAGCGTTTGAGACGTAAGATGATGCATGATGGTGGAAATGACCACGTGTTCACATGCACCCACTGTAAACGGACATTTACAGCGCAAATTGGTCTTATCAGTCACACTCGCTACCGCCATAGGTAAAAGTTATTATGCCTTTTTAAAGCACAAATTATCGTCTGTCAAGACGGCAAGGTGCCAATATATATATATATATATATATATATATATATATATATATATATATATATATATATATATATATATATATCACGCACGCACGTAAGCACACACACACACACACACACACACACACACACACACACACCCACACACACACACACATACACAAATTTGAACTCTCGCGAATCTTCTATTAAAAAAATAATCTTGTCTTTCTGTTGCAACGATCTCGATGTAATTAACAGTCCAAATTAACCAGCCACACGTTTATACATTCAAGGTGTACCTTCGGGATTCATTCAACAGGGTCACCGCTGAATATGTGTGTGTGTGTGTGTGTGCGTGCGTGTGTGCGTGCGTGTGTGTGTGCATGCGCGCGCGAGCGAGGGTTTGGTGTCTGTGTGTGTGTATGTGGGCGAGCTCACGTGCTCGCGAGCTGGTGTATGTGTATGTGTGTGAGCGTGTGCTTGTGTGTGTGTTTGCGTGTGCATAGTTTATTTACTTTACTATGAAGCCGGTGCCAAAACCAACACCTGGATGTGCTCTGTATTATTCCTCATCCGTGCTTCAAACAAAGCTGCTGTAGTCTTTACGACTCAAGACATTTCATGGTACCAATTTTAAACTCAGTCAACCTGGTGGCCCTTGGTAATTTAAAACACCCAACCCGAGGCGGGTCGAACCCATTAAAACATGACATGCAAGCAAGCTTCTAGCTACTTCGTTACAGCTGCTACCATCTTGCGTACACTACTTAAATAAATGTTAATTTATACTTTCTTTATATCAATCTGAACCGCCGAAATCGAGCGATTTCCTGTAGATATTTACTATAAACCGTAGCAAAAACGATAACGATTCCAACAGAATAACCGGTGACTCTGTGGAATAAATGCCGAAGGTATGAACGGGTGGTTAGTTAATTTGTACTGTTAATTACATCGAGATCGTTGTCAACAGAAAGACAGATTATTTTTTAATAGAAGATTCGAGTCCAAATTTGTCTAAACGGATGGGGGTGGTATGAGAACAGAAGTCACATATTTCAAGAATATAACTACATTACAGCAGACTCTAATTGAGGAATACAGACTAAGGACAGAAGAAGCGTATACTATTGTTCATATAACGAATTGAATATGCGACAGATTGATGAAAACCATCGACGGTCTAACAGTTACACTTCAAAGAGAGATGTGATTTGCATATATGATAAATCGCTGCTCATATAATTAAGTAAATGATTAAGTAATATGCATTTTATGAGCCCTGGTAGTGCAGTGGTTAGTGTGCTTACGTACCAAGAAAGCAGTAGAATTAAGTTACCAGCTATGGACTGATTGTTGTCACCTACCAGGCGGGCTGTTTGATGGGTTCGGTATCATAAAATAAGACCAGTTTCGTGTGCATATTTTAATAGTTGTAAGACCTGACAATGTTTTCATATCTACGAAGCTAACACGATCACATTCTACTTCTTGCTGCTTTGTTGAGGGAGCCTAAAACGATCAGTATCTACATATTGAGGAGTTTTAACAAAATGCTGCATGTCCTTCAGCACGACACTGCACGACACTGCAGGAAGCCTTGCTTATAATGTGCACATAGACCAGGTGATAACAAAGGCCAAGCGGGGTTTGGCAGCGATGCGGGTGATGGCGGCAGCAAACTGTGAGCAGCGCCATCTATGTCTTCTGTACGAGGGGCTGGTCATGTCTGTTTTGGAGTATGCAATGGCAATCCTGACTCTCAGCCATAAACAGATAGAAAGGATGGAAAGGATACAGAATGAAGCTATGCGCATTATTCTTGGATGTACAAGAGATACAGCATGCAGGGCGATGCGCTACCTTCTTGATTTTCCAACCATTGAAGAGAGAATACAAGTTTGCAGGGCACGCGCCTACCTCAGAATTAACGCAAACACACAACATCCACTGCATAGTGAAATTAGGAAGGTGTAGGGCAGCAGGTTAAAAAGAGGACGGTCGTGGATGGGTCAAGCCGAAGACATTCTTCAACAGGTGTGTTCACTTGAGGACTTAGAACCTGGCGAGGAGTGGGTGCAAGCGCCAACAGACTTCTGCACATCCTTTTCAGTTTGCATCCAACTAGATCGAAAATGCAGACAAGAAAATCCGGCTGCTGTTGAGGCTGAAGTACAAGCGTTGATTTTCGAGAATTCGCTAGACGGTGACGCGGTCATCTACACAGATGGGTCGGTCGTCCGACATGTGAGAAGCTCATGGGCCTTTACAGCTCGGGCCGGAGGGAGAATTGTGAAGGAGGACTCTGGTGCTTTCACTGAAACCACAAGTAGCCTGACCATGGAAGTCATGGTAGTAAGTTAGTTAGTTAGTTAGTCGACAGATCATCCTCGTTGCACATCGAACCATTCAGTCCATAAGTGCTCGGATCCCCTCCTCAGCAAATCCCACAGCGTGTAGCGGCTAACGACGCCAGTTCTGTGTTGGTTTATCAATCTTCTTTGGCTTCCTGCGTAGTGTTCTTGTTTGGCCCCCCCCTTTTTTAATTTGCTGCTCCCGCAGTCTGGCCATTGTTGTAGATTCACAGTCATCACTTGGTTCTCGCAAAAGTCTCACTTCTCGTAGAGCATTCAGAATGTCAGCCTGGTCCATGGCGCATCCGCCCTCCACAGTAGCCTCACCTGCGAGCTTGTCAGCCCGCTCATTTCCTTGTACTCCCGCATGACCTGGCACGAAGATGAAACTAATCTTTGCCAGCCGAGACCGCTTCAGAGGCAGCAACCATTCTCTTCGGATCGACCCCTCCTCTATCCTCTTGATCATGTTCATTGAGTCGCTAAGGAAACAAGCCCTAGTGAATGTCTGTGTCTCGAGCCATGTTATTGCTTTACTTACTGCCATGACTTCCATGGTCAGGCTACTTGTGGTTTCAGTGAAAGCACCAGAGTCCTCCTTCACAATTCTCCCTCCGGCCCGAGCTGTAAAGGCCCATGAGCTTCTCACATGCCGGACGACCGACCCATCTGTGTAGATGACCGCGTCACCGTCTAGCGAATTCTCGAAAATCAACGCTTGTACTTCAGCCTCCACAGCAGCCGGATTTTCTTGTCTGCATTTTCTATCTAGTTGGATGCAAACTGAAAAGGATGTGCAGAAGTCTGTTGGCACTTGCACCCACTCCTCGCCAGGTTCTAAGTCCTCAAGTGAACACACCTGTTGAAGAATGTCTTCGGCTTGACCCATCCACGACCGTCCTCTTTTTAACCTGCTGCCCTTCACCTTCCTAATTTCACTATGCAGTGGATGTTGTGTGTTTGCGTTAATTCTGAGGTAGGCGCGTGCCCTGCAAACTTGTACTCTCTCTTCAATGGTTGGAAAATCAAGAAGGTAGCGCATCGCCCTGCATGCTGTATCTCTTGTACATCCAAGAATAATGCGCATAGCTTCATTCTGTATCCTTTCCATCCTTTCTATCTGCTTATGGCTGAGAGTCAGGATTGCTATTGCATACTCCAAAACAGACATGACCAGCCCCTCGTACAGAAGACATAGATGGCGCTGCTCACAGTTTGCTGCCGCCATCACCCGCATCGCTGCCAAACCCCGCTTGGCCTTTGTTATCACCTGGTCTATGTGCACATTATAAGCAAGGCTTCGATCAAACCGTATCCCAAGGTAATTCATTGCCTGCGTTCTTTCCACCGTCTCTGAACACAGCATTACAGTTGGTGTTGGATTGTTGACAATATGATTATTCAACGAGAACCAAGTCACTGTTGCCTTTGTTGGGTTGACCATTGCCCCAGCTTCATCACACCAAGTACTTATGCGATTGAGTTCGGTTTGTAGTTCCACAGCAACCTCCTCTCTATCCTTACCCTGACGATACACTAAAACATCATCGGCATACGACAATGTCCTGCCAGGTCCAGTGATCTGCTCACTGGTGATTCTCACTGTGTAGGCGTTGAACAGTACCGGAGATAATGGTGATCCCTGTGGTAGGCCAGGATATATTGTTGTTGGTTCCGAAGTCCAACATGCCACATCTAACAACTACTTTCCGTTGGTAGAGGGCTGCAGCGATCCAACTAAGGAGGAATGGACTTACGTTTAGTTCAAGAAGCTGAAACATTAAAAAATCCAGTGGTACTCTGTTGTATGCGTCCTCAAGATCAATCGCTGCAGCAACGGTTTCAGTGCCTGAGTGGAAACCTTCATAGACATCATGGGCAAAGACTGCTGCATTGGTCCAGGTTTCTCTTTTTGGACGGTACCCACCCAGGGTAGGTGGGAAAACACCTTGCCTCTCTAGCTGGCTTGATATTTTCCTGGCAATTACCTTCTCCAGCAGCTTGCCTATTGTATTCTGCATGGTTATAATTCGATATCCCTGAATTTTTTTGTGGTCTTTGTCAGGCTTCGGCAAGGGAATCAGATAGCTGTGTAACCATTCCTCCTTGATGCTAGCACTCCTTATACTGTTGTTGTACATGTCTGCTAGTTTCTCTAGCTCATTGTCGGTACACCTATTTATGTCGTCGTATCTTATGCCATCAGGACCTGGAGCACTGTTTTTTGATCGTCGAAGCACAGCCTTGATTTCTTTCACTGTCACTGTGTCTTCATCCGAAGTGTTCTGGGCCTTGCATCTGTCTTTGCCCTTGTCCTCGTCAGTCCTCTGCCAGGTGAGGTAAGCACCTTGGAAGTCAGAAATGCTCTTATTCTTGACTACACCACTCATGCTTTTATGTAGTCGCCAGAACAATTTCAGTGACTTGTCTGTGCTTACTCTTTGACACACCTCTGCCCATTTTTCGCTTTTAACCACCTTGACCAGTTTTTTTAAATAGCTTACTTTTGTGTGCATCTCTCTTTCTAAGTGCAAGCAGGGACTAGGATGACCAGCTCTGTTCTTCTTGGCATTTTGCCATCTCCTTACAGCACTACGCTTATCCTCCCAAGCCTTCTCCACCTCGAAACTCCACCACGGTGGCTGCTCCCAGCTTTTTTTCCTGCCCTGAAACGTTCTGCGCTTGTCACGTCTTATTTTACTCACCACATCTTGCCCTGTACTGTCATACTGGAACGTCTTTGGTAGTAAGTTAAGCAATAACATGGCTCGAGACACAGACATTCACTAGGGCTTGTTTCCTTAGCGACTCAATGAACATGATCAAGAGGATAGAGGAGGAGTCGATCCGAAGAGAATGGTTGCTGCCTCTGAAGCGGTCTCGGCTGGCAAAGATTAGTTTCATCTTCGTGTCAGGGCATGCGGGAGTACAAGGAAATGAGCGGGCTGACAAGCTCGCAGGTGAGGCTACTGTGGAGGGCGAACGCGCCATGGACCAGGCTGACATTCTGAATGCTCTACGAGAAGTGAGACTTTTGCGAGAACCAAGTGATGACTGTGAATCTACAACAATGGCCAGACTGCGGGAGCAGCAAATTAAAAGAGGGGTGGCCAAACAAGAACACTACGCAGGAAGCCAAAGAAGATTGATAAACCAACACAGAACTGGCGTCGTTAACCGCTACACGCTGCGGGATTTGCTGAGGAGGGGATCCGAGCACTTATGGACTGAATGGTTCGATGTGCAACGAGGATGATCTGTCGACTAACTAACTAACTAACTAACGACACTGCGACCAATTCCAATTCCACTTTTCAAAACAAAAATTCCAAATTCGGCCTCGTCCAACCTGCATCTTTCAGCTGTGGTTATTGTTGAGGTCCGTGGTTTTTGTGGGTTCATTCACCATAATTCTTGTCTTGTGCTCTCTTATGAGTAAGTCCTATCTCGGACTAGTTATGTTGGTTTGTGTCTGTGACGTCAGCTGGGGGTTGGTCGGCGGCTATCCTTTGTGTTCGTATCCTCTTGTGGTTTTCTTTGTTGGTGCAGGCTCCTGGCTCGTCTGGCTTGGCTCGTTGCAGTCCTTATAAGGACTCTTTGTTTGATGTTTCGTTATCTTTCGTTTTGTTGTGAGTTTGTGTCATCTTCTCGTAGTTGCTGTTGTATTCTTCATCCATTTGTTTCCAGATGAGTTGCATTTCCGTACGAAATTTATCTTGCCATGTGCTGAAGTCATTTTCGTATTGTTCGCATCGTAGTCTAGCTTGCTCTTCCCTTTCTTCGTAATCAGCTTCATATATTTTTTCCTCTTCCATAGAGGTATCTTGGCTGGACTACTGGCTTCTGCTTGCTGTTTCTGATTGGTCAGAGGCTTGGCTCCATCATGCGTCTTTTTGTCTCCTTTTTTGTGAATTGTCTTCATCAGTTTTTCGATGTTTTTTTTGTGGTGCTTCACCTTGCTTCATCTCATCTGTTGGTTTGGATTGGTGCTGCGTCCTTTCGGCGTTCAGTAGTTCTCTTTCGGTCTTGATCATTTGTAGGATTTCCTCGTTTTCCTTCTTCAACTTAGCCATGCGCTCCATCTCTTGTTTGATGTTGTGCTGGATCTCTTTCATGTCGGCCAGCAGCTTCTCATTATCGCTGATTGGTGCTGGCGTCAGTATTGTCTTGACTTGCTTCTTCAGCTCGTCTATTTGGTGCTGCAGTTGGTCTCTTTCAGCTTGTGATATACCCTTGGCTGTCTCGCACCTCCGCCTTGCTTCGCTGTATGGTGTCTTTGTGTAGATGGCAAACTTTAACACGTCTCTGTGTCGTTGCGGGTACGGTCAGCCCAAGTATCTTGCTCCATGCTTGCCCAGGCATTTGGCGCGCTTTCGTTTGTTGTTGGGTGCTCGGAAGTCCGTGTCCTGTTGCGACAATTCCCAGACTGATTATATAGACAATTGTATGTTCAGTAGCTTGCTATTGCTTTCTGCGCGAGGAGTCAATGTTTTAGGTCCAGCTGTAAGCTGTTGTAGTTAAAGGGCCAACCTCCCATCAGCGTCCTTGAAGCTCTTATCCTTTCCATCATTGACATCATTAGCATCTACATCTTGGGATGTTCACTGAGTCAGATTGAAACGATTAGCATCTACATATTGTGAAGTTTGCTGAGACAGATAGAACGATCGGCGGATACGTGTTGTGGCAGTTGCCGAGGCAGACTGAAAAGATCAGTATCTATATCTTGGCAAATTCGTTAGAGAAACTGAAATGATCAACTTCAACATGTTGCAACCTTTCCTGAGAGAAACGGAGATGTTTATAGTTTACCCCAGAGTGCAACGTTTATTTTTCCTACTACCTTTAAGAATGCATGGTATGGCATAATATCTATCTTGGCACAACAAAGGACAATACGTCTAAATAACTGACGCCAAGCTGCCATATAAACACATTAATTGGTATTGATTGGCGCTCTTAGAAGTAGACGAAACCAACAGAAATTAGAGGGCATTGTACGCAACATAAACATTTAAAGCTATAGTTACCAAATCGAAATTCAAACACGCCATCTTCAAATGGCGATATCGCCTCGCTGGATAAACAAAGTGTACTTGACGAATGGCAGGCTCGGTACCCCTGCCCTTATTACCCACCAAGTCTATCATAACCACGAGACCACATATGTTCCACATCAATAGATGTTTCTGCATATTGCGTTTACGGACTAAGTTCAGATTATTGGTAAGCTAATAGAATCACACGTTCAGAAAGTAAATAAAACAAGAGAGAGAAGAGAGAGAGAGAGAGAGAGAGAGAGAGAGAGAGAGAGAGAGAGAGAGAGATCATTGGCTTCCAAATACTACAGCAAGGTACGCTGTCGATAGCAGCTGGTACACAACTGACAAATGAAAATAACTGCACTTTAGCTCAGCATTAAACGCCAGAAGTATTAAAAAAAAAGAAGTAATTATTGAAAAACAGACGGTTAGAGATATAATAGTATGATGGAAAACATTCCCGGATGATACTCTGCGTCTGTCCTTGGCGTGAGGTCAGTATTTAGCTAAACTATGACGCAGGAGAAGATACAATTGGTTGTGATAGTGTTGGCGGCAGTGGTACTAGAGTCAACTCTCTACACTAAACATCACACATGCTGTTTGTTCCAGTCGATAATACCGTTTACGTACATATGACTGTCTTTTCTGGCGTTCCACAACAGCAGGTTGCCACCAGAAGAGCGACTGCGCAGCTGCAGTCAGATGTCAAAAACAAGCAGAGGTTGATCTGTCTGCAAAACAGTGCTTTCACCTTCGTGAAACTTCGCGTTGCTGTTTTTTTTTCCAACATCGCACTGTAAATATCAGGTGTTCCAGTCAGTGAATCCAAGATTTGTTTAACCTTATATTACCTTGGCGCTATCATCTTTCTTCCTTTCCTTCCTTATTCACTCAGGGTGGATCAAAGCAATCAAAATATACCCGGCATATTGGTTTATATTCATTTACGATTATTTAGTATATACCTTCATTTAGTTCTTGTTGTTTTTCTTGGTGTCAAAACCATCTTAGGGTGGCCATGTAAGAGCTGTTTTGTGTGGGAATGTCCAGAGGGCGAAAAGGTCGATTCTAGAATTAAGTATTCAATATTCAGAAGTGATATAATACTATTAGCGGTAGTAGTAGTAGTAGTAGTAGTAGTAGTAGTAGTAGTAGTAGTAGTAGTAGTAGTAGTAGTAGTAGTAGTAGTAGTAGTAGCAGCAGCAGCAGCAGCAGTAGTAGTAGTAGTAGTAGTAGTAGTAGTAGTAGTAGTAGTAGTAGTAGTAGTAGTAGTAGTAGTAAAAGATGGAGCAGTTGCAGCAGCAGCGGTAGATATATCGGTAGTAGTAGCTTTGATAGCAGCAGTAGTTGTAGTAGTATTAGTAATATTAGTAGTAGCAGTCGTAGTAGTAGTAGTAGTAGTAGTAGTAGTAGTAGTAGTAGTAGTAGTAGTAGTAGTAGTAGTAGTAGTTGCAGTAGAAAAAATTGAAGCAGCAGGAATGATAAGTAGTGAAATTGCTATAGTTGTGACGTACGGTTGTAATGGGAATGATAACTTAGTATTTATTGTAATTGAATGGAACAGTAGTAAGTATCAGCAATCAAAGTGAACTATGCAATAATATATTTAATGTGCCGCTTTAATAGAAAAATCAGTGTAGCAACTTCAGTAGATATAAAAACATTTACCAAGGCAATGAACCATTTCTGTATCTAAGCATCGATTTCTGCAGGCGCTTGACGTACTTCAAAAAGCTGTTTTGAAAATACCTTAAACAGCATCACGACATTTCATGAAGCTGACATATACCACGGACATTTCTTAGCAACTGCAACGATCCGAACGCGTCATGTAACCCTGTTCCTCAAAACGTCAAGGAAATACTAGACATTTGACATATTGGTGATTTGTTAATAAGAGATTTTCCAGTTGCAGGTTTGAAGAAAAATAAGGGGGTTGTTGAATGTAAATTATATGCATACATCACACTTAACATGACAAGTCAAAAACGCGTACCCCGAAAATTGTTGTCTGAAAGAATACAAAAGAAGATAATCATGGTATCCTATAATAGATGCATGGTTCTTTATAGGTTTGAATGTGGCCATTTATAGTCTATTGTTCTAACGAATGAGATTCAATCAATGAAGCTTTGCACAGTTTAGCAATCTTTTTACTCGCATGGTCTTCTTCTAGTATAGTATCTGGAGTACGCCGTAAAGTTCATGACCTTCCAATTATCTCTGTCAGCTGTACTGACGTTGATGTTTCTTATAGTTTGTGTTGCTCATTTGCTGAAGCTTTCCAAATATATCTTACCATGCTATGCTTTTATTCTCCTGCTTGGTAATTATTTACATAAAACAATACGCGTTATGTGGAATTACCCTCTCTACATGCTCATGTCGTAACAGGAGGCGTAAAATTTAGTTCACTCGCACGCTAACAGGTGACCATAGATTCAATTCACTGTTGTGTCTGAACACATGTGCTTCAAACCATTGGGGCTATGGCTCGACACAGCCTTATCAAAAGGTACATGTCACAAAATGGCAGTACAAGTGTAGCCATATTTGCGATTTATTTTATACCCCATCATCGGTTCTGAATGTTTGTTCTTCCAGTGTCTACTCGGTTGGTCCACAGACCATCCGTTGGTCCATTGGGGATAAATGTAACCAGCATGGTAGATTTAGAGGACACTCAAAGTGTAGGTTCCCTGTGGTTGCAGCAAACAAGCACATACCACGTAGCTTTTATTGTAGAAACAGACGATTTCCTAACACACACACACTCACACACACACGCACGCACGCACACACATACACACACATACACACACACACACACGAACATATATATATATATATATATATATATATATATATATATATATATATATATATATATATATATATATATGTACAAACGCTTTTGTAATTCATTACGACACTTGGGAGAATGCCAAAGACCGAATTTCGTGGCGTAGATCGTTACGCAAGGGTGCAGTCACTTGTAAAGCAAACGGGATTGCAAGATCTGTGAATTAAGGGCTGATCAGAAATACCGCTGCAGGAGATCCTCCTCCTGGAACGTCAAGCATTATTTGCCCACATTGTCAAAGAACATTTCGAGCCAAAATAGGCCTTACTAGACATCTTAGAACTCACGGCTATATATATATATATATATATATATATATATATATATATATATATATATATATATATATATATATATATATATATATATATATATATATATGGTGTTTGTCCGTCAAGAATGATTATGACCATTCATTTCATCTAGTGGGGTTGAAAGTATATAGCCGTGAGTTCTAAGATGGCTGATAAGGCCTATTTTGGCTCGAAATGTTCTTTGACAATGGGGAAAAAGAATACTTGACGTTCCAGAAGGAGAATCTCCTGCAGCGGTATTTCTGTCCAGCCCTTAATTCACATATCTTGCAATCCCGTTAGCTTTGCAAGTGACTGCACCCTTGCGTAACGATCTACGCCACGAAATTATCCCCAATGGACCCACCCCATACCCTACCCTCGTTCTTCCAAGCAGATGTCACACATACATATTTTGTATTTTGTTTGCATATCCTTTGCAGGATATCGCTGTCAACATCAGCATCTTTCAGCTGATTGTTGATTTCTTGGCAAGATTACGCTCAGTAGTTTGCCATTGCATTCTGAGCGATCGGCTCACATACCCCTAAGTTACAGACGCGGTTAGAACCACTACCGATTCTCGCCTTTGTCACGTTACTTACGAGAATATACGGGATTACGGAGAAAGTCGCTAACTCTTAGGCTAGGGAGACCGGCATATATACATATAAACATCTAAAAATAGGCTGCTTCGTGTGGTTGTGCTTCAACTAGCAGTCGTCCGTATACAAGTTAGTTTCGTGTCCTTAACAGGACGTCACAGTCAGTCCAATAACTAATAGACTGTTTGTGGTTTCCAATGCAATTTTACATCCAATGGTTTGTCATTGCTTTCTGAAAAGTCGGCGCTCAATTCATTCCGAAAAACAATGCAATGCGACCCGCTCCCAAATGGCCTCCGGCTGACTTCAACCAGTATGTCGAAAATGTGAAACTACGTTGACTACTCCCACGCCGCATACGCCTACCAGCCATATATATAAATTGCTTGTGTGTGTCCTTTTCAAGAATGGTTTTATAAGCAGAAGCATTATTATTTCTTCCAATGACTGAAATCCCGCAGCAGCCCATCATACAGGCCCGACAACACAACCGCCACGATGTTCATACTTGTTAATCTCTCTGGTTATGGAAAATGGCGATAAAGTAACTTTGTTTAATACCCACCTAGAGGTCAAACGCTCAACTTCCTGTCCGCAAAACAAAACACAAAAATCATCTCAACTAGTGAATTATATTGAAGGTAATTAAGATTAAAAAATCGTATTTGCTGAGCTTCAGCCATACCGCATTATGGTATATGTAACGAAATAAATAAGAAAACGACTATAAATTGAACGTTTAACATTACAGAAAAATCAATATCTTTACACCCGGAACGTTACCGTGGGTCTAAGATGATTTGAAAACACTTGACCTACTCATTACTCAAATGGGAGCTGAGTCCATCAGGAGGTGACGGGTCCTATTGCCCCATTTTAGACATTTTTAATTATTTTACCAGCTCTGTGGCGAAGGTTTTACGAGATAAATTCGCATTCCCGCATACCGAGTTCGATACACAGCTGCCGACGATTTGGAAGCACACCGCTCTGTGTTGGTTTTCATACAATAGTATCAGTGCCGGTCGTTCAGAAAACAAATGAATGTATATTTGCCAAGAAATCATAAACAGCCACAAAATTATGAAGTTGACTGCGGCATCCTGTAAAGAATATGCAATCAACTTTTAAAATAATATTATAGTTCATTCTGAACTCCTTGTTTACTTCTTTGTCTGTGTATCTACGAGTGCCAATCAATATCGGAATTTTTTTCTCGTCTTGGAGTACAACTTAATACGGGGGACGACGAGTGGGGGATTACACTTAAAACATAACAGAATCGAAAGCACACTTGTATGTCACGCACAGTGTCGATCATATCGACGCACGCACTCCCTCCTGCAAGTGTCCTGCCAGTGGGGCTATTATCGTAACTCTTAAATGACGTGGGTTGTCGTCAGCGTTTGGTGTGGAATGTGTATCTCTTTCGTAACCTTCTTTAGCGCTAAAGTTTATAGGTAAGTTATTGCCATTCGTTGCGTGTAATCCCCAACCCCCACCCTCGCATCCCGAAACTCATTGGCACCTTGCCGTCTTGACAGACGATAGTTTGTGCTTTAAAAAGGCATAATAACTTTTACCTATGGCGGTAGCGCATGTGACTGATAAGGCCAATTTGCGCTGTAAATGTCCGTTCACAGTGGGTGAATGTGAACACGTGGTCATTTCCACCATCATGCACCATCTTACGTCTCAAACGCTCGGTGTGTGACTTATCTGCAATAATTTTCTACTTTGTCTTTATTCCATTTCTGATGTTTGCCCTCCATGCAACACGTTCAGCGGCGACTTGCTCCCAATGTGCATTATCAATGCCTGTATCAATCATGTCCCGCTTACACACATCTTTGTATCGTAGTAGAGGCCGACCCTGAGATCTCTTACCCATCTGTAATTCACCAAAAAAGATGTCCTTTGGTATTCTACCATCATCCATCCTCCTAAGATGTCCTATCCATCTAAATCTACGAAGACTGAGCATGGAATAAACCGTCACACAACCTGATCTTTCCAATACTTCAGTATTTGTGATTTTGTCTTGCCACTTAATACCAAGAATTCTTCGCAGACACCGCATATGAAAGCTGTTTAAACGTTTCTCTTGATGTCAGTAAGTTGTCCAGGTTTCACTGCCATAAAGAAGAGTACTAAGGACACAGGCTTGATAGACAAGGACTTTTGTTTTTGCAGTTAGCTTCCTGTTCTCCCAGACTCTTTTTGTTAATATGTTCATTGTTGTTGCTGCCTTACCAATCCGGATGTTGATTTCTTGATCTAGGGATACTTTGCTATTTACCACTGATCCTAGATATGTAAAATGGCCTACCATCTCTAGTTCGGCGTCGTCAGTAAAGATTGATGGTTCCCCATCCCTAAACTATGTGTATGCTATAAGCGGCTTCATTTCTTAGTAAACGAACTCAACACTCGCCGTTATACTAGGCAACTGGGGGAGGGGGGGGGGGGGGAAGGGTTATACTAGGCAATTGGGAGGAGAGAGGAGAGGAGGTTTATACTAGGCAATTTTGAGGTTTATACTAGGCAATTGTTGTGATTACACTAGGCAATTGTGGGGGTTATAACTAGGCAATTATGGGGATTATACTAGGCAATTTGGGGGAAGTGGGGGAGGGGTTTATATAGGCAATTGTGGGGGGTATACTAGGCAATAGTGGGGTCTATACTAGGCAATTGAGGGGGGAGGGGGGGGGGGGGTTATAACTAGGCAATTGTGGGGATTATACTAGGCAATTGTGGAGATTATACTAAGCAATTGTGTGGGTTATAACTAGGCAATTGTGGTAATTATACAAGGCAATTGTGGGGATTATACTAGTCAAATATCGAATATAGTGATGAGCTGCATATTGTGTTTGTAGATCAGGAAAAGTCTTTCGACAGAGTAGACTTACAAATTATGGACTATCCTTGATGACTATGGGATACAAGGGCAATTGCTAGAAAACATCTTAGCCATGTATCACTCGAACCGAAGTGCAGTCGGAACACATGACGGTATATCAGATATGTTCACAGTCAATACAGGAGTGACACAGGGATGTGTGCTCTCTCCTTTGCTAGTTAATATCTACATGGACAGAATATCCAAAGAAACTAGTCTTGATAGAACAGATTCAGAAAATTTAGAACTCTTTACACCAGATGAAACAACTACCCTACAGGTAATAAATGAACTTATACAGTATTTGCAGACGATCAGTGCCTGTTCACAGCGATCAGGGCAGACTACAGAATCATATTACTAATCCAAGTTCAACCTGCAGCAGATAGAATATGAGTATAAACACAGCCATAACCGAAGTAATGCAAGTTAGCAGATCTCCGGGCCCACGAAGTATACAGATAAATAGCTCAACTCTGAAACACGTTAAAGAATACAAATATCTTGGAAGTATGATCACAGACGATGGCAGATTGGACAGAGAAATCGAAATCAGATGTAAAAAAGCTAGTTCACTTACATATCAACTATCACCCGTACTGAAACATCCAAATACACCCATGTCCGCAAAACGACAGATAACAAACAGCATATTCACACCAACCCTATGAGTGAATATGAATCTCAAACTTGGACTTTATCCAAATCACTCTTTCACAAAATCAACACTTGCGAGATGAGATGCCTGAGGAGAGCTGCCAACTTAACAATCTAAAACAGAGTAAGAAATGCTGTTATCAGACAGACAGTGGGATCAACATCTTGTGCCACAGTTATTGCAAGACAGAAGATCAAATGGTTTGGCCATGTCGTTAGAATGCAACACCAACAACTACCATCACTGGCCTTACATCGAAGATCATCTGCGACGAGACCAAGAGGACGTCCAAGAAGAAAATGGATTGACGACATCAAAGACATTGTACAATCACACGGAATGACAGTATCCAGTGCCGCCCACCGGGCGCTGGAACGCAAATTATTCCTCCCCACGATGTTTGACGGCAGAAGTGGAAGATGATGATGATAATGATTATACTAGTCAATTGTAGGGATTATACTAGGTAACTGTGGAGATTATACTAGGCAATTTTGGAGATTACAATTCGGATTCCGTTAGCTAGGTGACAAGACTCTCGCCTGCCAGCCAGGTCATGGGGTCGAATCCGAGTCGAGAAATTAATTTTTAATTGACCTGGACTGTCAGCTTAAAACTGGTACCAGGAAAATATATTGGGAAGTAAAGCCGGTCGCGTGATGCTGACCACATCAGCCACTGAGTGCCAATTGGTCTGTACAGATATGGGTCTAGTACCATATGTCCCATTGTCACACTAACAGGATGCTTCACTTTGTGTTTTAGGTCTCGGGTCAAGATTTTCTTTTTTTATTGTTCGCATATCCTTTACAGGACATCGCTGTCAACATCAACATCATTCAACTGATTATTGATTTCTTAGCAAGATTACGCCCAGTAGTTTGCCATTGCATTCTAAGCCACCGGCTCACATACCCCGTAAGTTACCGACGCGGTTAGAAACGCTACCGATTCTCGCCGTCGTCTCGTTACTCACGAGAGTATACCGGATTACAGAGAAAGTCGCTAAGCCCTAGACCATGGAGACCGGCATATATAACGTGTTGCATGGAGGGCAAACATCAGAAATGGAATAAAGACAAAGGAGAAAATTATTGCAGATAAGTCACACACCGAGCGTGTGAGACGTAAGATGGCGCATGATGGTGGAAATGACCACGTGTTCACATGCACCCACTGTGAACGGACATTTACAGCGCAAATTGGCCTTATCAGTCACATTCGCTGCCGCCATAGGTAATATATATATATATATATATATATATATATATATATATATATATATATATATATATATATTGGAACAATAAGATGCCATACCCATTGACAGATTACTGCTGCAGCTATAGACGCATATTAGGCTGGCAGAAGTGCAACATTGAATTCCTCTAAAGTACATGTGTCAACCTCAAGGCCCGTGGGCCACATCCGGCCCGCCGTACAATCATATCAGACCTGAGAGGTCTCAACGGACGTACACATGTATTCGTACCAAGAGAGAATTGTAGGAAAAATTATTTTCTTATGGTCACGATATAAAGTGCAAATCAAAGTCCCTAATTCGCTTCGATTAGAATAAGCGAAAATAAAAGTTGTGCAGTGAGTTAGTGTTCGTCGTTATAGTTACCTAGCAACGTTCGGATGCTCGTTTTGGATTGGCGCATAAAAAAAAAAAATTAAAGTAGTGTAATCCCCGGATATTACATTGCCTTTTCCCGCTACGGCTAACCTGATATCAATCAAGCGTCTGTCGGTAGAAGCACAATCTTTTTAAATCAAAGCTAGCCTTTAAAATGGCCAAGAGAAAAGTTGATTCTGAAAGCAGAGCCTTTGAAAGCCTCTGGGAGGCTGAAAATATGTTTACTGATATTGGCGGTAAACCTGTGTGTCTAATTTGTGGAGATAATGTGGCTGTGATCAAAGAATATAATCTGAGACGGCACTTCACGGCGGCTAAACATCAAGACAAATTAAACAGCCTAATGTAGAGCAGAAGCTACAGAATGTAGAAGAATTGAAGAGGCAACTAACATCACAGGAGATATTTTTGACCAAAGCAAAATCACAAACTGGTGCTGCAGTCAAAGCAAGTTTTATTGTGTCAGAAGAGATAGCAAAATCAGGCCGACCATTTACAGAAGGAGAGTTTCTGAAGCGCTGCATGATGAAAGTGTGTGACGTCTTGTGTTTAGACAAAAAGCAGATGTTTGCAAAGGTAAGCCTTAGCAGAAATATGGTTGTTGATCGGGCTTGTGAGATGGCCACTGATGTGAAAACACAGCTGATCGAAATAAGGCAAAGACTGTGTTGCATCCGAAATGCTTCCATTAAGATCTATCTCCTCTAAGGATGTGACGGACATATTATTAAACATTTTCTCCCGTTTTGGCTTCCCGGAGAAAATCATTTCTGATAGAGGAACCCAGTTCATATCGAATGCCACCCAATCAGTAACTAAGTTACTAGGCATCAAGCAATGTTTCACCAGTCCCTATCGACCGGCCGCAAATGGTATCTGCGAGAAACTAAATGGGGACCTGAAACATATGCTATCTAAAGTGACAGCTGAAAATCCAGCCGATTGGGACATACTTCTCCCAACGGTGCTGTTCGCATATAGAGAAGTCCCGCAATCAAGTACAGGGTTCTCTCCCTTCGAATTGATGTATGGAGCGAACCCAAGAGGACCTCTCACTATTTATAAAGAGATCATATCACAACCTGTAGATATCCAACTTCCCATTTCTACCTATGATTTAGTCACTGACACCAGAGACAAAATCATACGTTCCTGTATATTGGCCAGAACATCACTACAGGAGAAAGGTTTTAAATACAGGCAGTATGCCAACAGAGGTGCAAAAACAGTTGTACTAAATCCAGGTCAGGATATTTTACTACTGTTACCTGACAAAAGAGATTTACTATCAACCTCTTGGCAGGGACCTTTTAAGATTATTAGAAGAATTTCTGAAGTTGATTACGAAATCTCTTTAAATGGAAAGTTGAAAATATTCCATGTAAATATGTTGAAACCATACTATGCTAGACAGGACATTGAGACATGTGAACAGACGCAGCGAACTTATGACAGAGACGAAACGACAATTTCCCAACGGAATGACACCTCGACAAACGAAGCATCGTTAACGACACACTCTTACGACGACAAAAACGACGAAGACATATGGACATTACCGACAATCTGTGATATCGACAACGACGACAAATTTGACGACATATTGACAACGATTGATCTCGACGACGACGACAATGACATCGAGGACAATTTACAAACAGTAGCATCTGTGATAAATCAGACAGACGTGGACAATACTGAAATCCCTGTACCAACTATGACTGACGACGGAAGTATAAATGACATACATATCTCTGACACTTTGACACAGCAACAGCGACAAGACATTTTGACTCTCCTTGACGAGTATAAATCTATCTTTTCTAACAAACCTGGACGCACTGATATAATAACACATTCAATTGTGCTGACAGATCTGACACCGGTCAAATGTAGACCATATTCTATTCCTCTCCATTACAGAGCAAATTTAGACAAAGAAATTTTAGAGTTAGAGAAGAATGGAATAATTCAACAATCGATGTCTCAATATTCTTCACCGATTGTCCTGGTGAAAAAGAAGGACCAGACAATCCGTTTGTGCATCGACTATAGGGTATTAAATACAAGAACCACAACGGAGGCAGAGCCAATGAACAGCTGTGAAGATCTCATTTTAAATATGGCTCAATCATCCTTATTTTCCAAGACCGACTTAGCGAAAGGATATTGGCAAGTTCCGCTACACCCTTCTTGTAGACATATAACAGCATTCGCAACACCCCTCGGTTTGTACGAATGGCTATATCTTCCATTTGGCCTGAAGAACGCACCGGCCACCTTTGTTAGATTAACAAGATTGCTATTACACGGAATTAAAGATGTGGTAGCCTATATTGATGATATATGCGTCCATTCTTCTGATATGACTTCTCACTTACTTACCCTCAAACAAGTCTTCAACCAAATCTCTCTTTTTGGACTTACTATCAAACCTTCCAAGGTTGAAGTAGGCTATACACAAATAGACTTCCTTGGTCATAGAATTTCTGAAGGCAAATTGTTGACAGATGATAAAATTGTTTCCAAGATTCTTAATCTAGAAGTGCCTACCACAAAGAAACAAATTAGAAGTCTACTAGGTCTTATTAACTATTATTCTAAATTCATTCCACATTGGGCAGAACTCACCT
The DNA here is from genome assembly GCA_014155875.1 of Cepaea nemoralis. Classification (NCBI taxonomy): domain Eukaryota; kingdom Metazoa; phylum Mollusca; class Gastropoda; order Stylommatophora; family Helicidae; genus Cepaea; species Cepaea nemoralis. Next base: position 262,466 of record JACEFZ010021329.1, read on the forward strand.
CAGTCTTTTCTGATATGTTAACTAAACATCATCCATCAAAAATTTGTAAAAGTACCAGCTTAGATGATGCAATGTGTAGATTGAAACATATTTTTTCTAATCCACCAGTCTTACGATTACCCAACATAAATTTACCCTTTATTTTGACCACAGATGCGAGCGCTATCGCAATAGGAGGATGTTTAATGCAGGAAGTGGATGGAGTGAGACACCCGATTCTCTACGTGAGCCGCAAACTAAAGAAGGCAGAGACACGGTATGCCACAGTGGAATTGGAGGCTTTAAGCCTACTGTTTTGTATATTGAGATTATCTAAGTTCCTCTTGGGTAGTCACTTTGTGGTCCTCACAGACAGTTCGCCATTATTGGTCCTTAACCATGGGTCGCCTAAAAACCATCGTTTACAAAGATGGTGTCTTCTACTTCAAGATTTCGACTTCGAAATCCGCCATATCAAAGGCACCGACAACATTATGGCTGACCTATTATCACGGCAAACGAATGCGCCAGTAGAATGACTCTTAGCACATCGACCATTCGCCATACTAGAAACTGTGATACTTTTAGTCGGTTGCATATAACAGTGTAACTCTACACCTGCTAGAGAACTCTCAGTGAATAGGTTACTTACGACACCCATGAACATGATACGTTAAGAGCTATACTTTAAGAGCTATACTATCAAGTGCCCAAGCTCTAGAACGATCCCAGCAAGAAACGTTAACTGTGTTTCAACCAATATATCAACCAGTGAACTGACTCTGAATACTGTAATAACATTGTATACGAGACATTGAGAACAATCCATACTTGCTGTTGCTACGAAACTTTGCAAACAGCCGAAACAGAACGACGTCGACTACAACACTCAAGAGACAGCCATACTAACTTTAACATTCATGGCATAACACGCTAACAACAGGAGGACAACGCGCACATCATCGTTGGATTTAGTTATTTAATTAATTAATTACTTTAGTATTAAATATGTATTATATTTGCATTATTGATGTATATAAAATGTGTTAACCTGTAATTTGTACATATTCTACGTTAATATTACAGGCGGTTCCATTCTTAGACTAAAGAACCGTCCTATACAATTGTCTCTGGGTAAATTATAACCCATTTTTGAGTCATCGTACAAAAAGTACGTATTTTCTTAAAGGGCAAATATCGCCTAGTCCATTTTTTCTAAGGGCAATAACACTTACCTCAACTTTAATTATATATTTTAACCAAATACTATTTGGAATGAAAGGTGAGTGAATGATTGCGTGAATGGATTAAATGAGAGAACGATACACTTAGCGGACAAATTGTACGCAAAACGTATTTATTTTAATTTGTCTGCGTCTTTCATGTAAAATTGCATGACTTGTCTAAATTGTGAATACATGTTTAGTAGTTAGTTTAATATACTTAGCATAGTAGTTAGTTTAATATACTTAGTTTAGCAGTTAGGATACATCTAAGCACCACTACTTGGAATACCTGATCATGTATTGCACACAGTGAAGTAGTTCATGATTGAGGTTATCCCAACTCGTGACGCTTGGACATAAGCCACACATTCAGCATACACTTTACACAAAACTTAAAACTCAACACTATCAAGTTAAAATACAGTCACTTTATTAGAAACAGCAACTTATTAGTCAACACACTAACAAGCCAACAGGGACACATGTAGTCTGAGGGGGATAAAATAACAAGGTAACTACATATTTAGCATTATACAACATACGAGAGTAAAAGTGTATTGAAATGCACACACAGATCAAGATTTGAAGGTGTACTTAATTAGCCAGGACTTCGGTCTTGTTAATTCTCTTTAATACAGAGATTAATTGTCTTGGTACCAGTGGGGTACTATGAGAAGGGCGGGTTGTAAATACAACTACTAAAACGTCACGTAACTTCGGTCAGATAAGCATTTTTAAGGACACAGGAGACAGAGTGATCTCTTCACCAAATCAGAGAAGTGGTGTATGGAGAATACATGAGTTTTAATGCCACTATGTAGGTTACCAGGTTACTGCCCACCAAACTACAAACACCAACTTTATGTGATTCGGTGACAGAATTAGAACAGATCTAATTACCCTATAACAAACCATCATCAGGGGAGAAGGGGGAATCCTGTCACCGCCTCACCTTTAGAGATATTATTTAGAGGGCTGCAACTCCAGCCCAAGGGATAGAAGCGAGTCACTCAGAGCCCGAGTAATCTAGAGCCTTCTAGAAGGACTGGTCATTAAGTCCATGGTTCCGTGGACACTGATGTGGCCCGCCTAATGCGGGGTCCACGGGGAACTCGGACAGAGTTACCACCCGTGTCGGATTGGGACACGTGTAGACCGGCAGAGGACAGACGGACTTGAGAGAGGCAACAGGGCCTGCCTTAGAGGGACTCTATAGATATCAATAGATATATATATATACATAGGCTAGATAGTTTGCTAGACTGTTGTATGATACCTATGTGTTTGATGTTAACTATCTGTGATATGTAATATAGCGCGGGTCTGTTTACCCACTGCGCCATAGAATATATTAGAATACAATAAATGTTCGATATCATAGCGAACGGAGTTATTGTTGCCTGTGTGAACCCGAGCTCAGATACCTAGATAGGAGCAAGACGATGACAGCCACTGATGTGAAAACACAGCTGATCGAAATAAGGCAAAGACTGTGTTGCATCCTCCCTTGCTGTCGATAAAAGTAATGACACGACTGACACTGCACAGCTCGCTATCTTCATCTGTGGAGTGGACTCCAGTTTGAATGTTACAGAAGAAATATTGGACATGAAATCCATGCATGGGACAACAACAGGAAAATATATTTTTGACAATGTATGTCAAAGTTAACCAACAAGACCCTGCTTTGGGACAAACTCGTTAGACTGACAACATATGGAGCACCGGCGATATGTGGCAAAAAAGTGGACTAGTTGGAAGGATGTGGTTGAAGATGCAGGAGAACTATACTGGTGAATTTATAGCATATCACTGCATCATACAACAAGGATCGCTGTGTGGTAAAGTCCTCAACATGGAAGATGTAATGAGCATTGTAATACAAACCGTCAATTTTATCAGAGCCAAAGGTTTAAATCACCGCCAATTTCAGCCTTTGTTTTGCAGGAAATAGGGTCGGCGTTCAGTTCATGCTCCCCCGATGGTGTTTCCACCTTGTCGTGGTGGGGGAGCTTGACTTTCTAAATGACCATGAGAGCTATGCCGGCGGTAGCGTAGCTACCAGCAGGGCCTCCCAATCCGGACAGGTCAAAGGGTAGAGAACAGACAAAGAGAAACACCCTGGTCCTCCAGGTTGGGGGTTGAAGCGTGGGGTTAACATCCCCACCTTTGTAAAAACCTTTTTTGTTACGAAACAGATACATAAGCCTCGATATCGGACATGAACATATAAAGGCAGGAAATCAGACCCCTTCCAAATAACATCTGGCTTGAAACTGGGTGATGGACTATCGCCGCTACTCTTCAATCTGGCTCTAGAGAAAGTTGTAAGGAAGGTAAAGGAGGAATGTGATATTGGAGGAACATCCAAGCTGCTTGGTTATGCAGATGATATAGATATTATAGGGCAAAGTGAACAACAGACATTGGAAATATTGACTCACTTAAAGGAAAAAGCCCAACAGATGGGGCTGGTTATCAACCAAGATAAGACAGAATGTATGTTAATTTCAAGAGGCGGAATGGCTAAAAACTCTGGCCACATAAAAATAGATAATATGACCATTAAAAAAACGGAAACATTCAAATACCTGGGTACAATCTTCAACTGCTCCAACATCATGAGGGAAGAAATACAAACTAGAATCAACTCTGGAAATAAGATATACTATGCACTACAACATCTACTAAAATCAAAGGCGCTATCTCGTAACACCAAAATCACAATATACAAAACACTGATCAGACCAGTTGTGCTGTATGGCTCTAAAACCTGGAGTACAACGAAAGGAGACGAAGCCTTGTTACAAACCTTTGAGAACAAAATTTTAAGACGCATCTTTGGACTCATTAGGGATACACAAAGTGGAGAGTGGAAAAGAAGAAGTAACAAAGACATTTATGATCTGTTTAAGTCCCCGCTAATCACTGGTATCATGAAGGCTAATAGACTACAATGGCTGGGGCATATAGAAAGAATGGAAGATAATAGGGAAACAAAACTCGCTTACACTCAGGAAATAAATGACCGTAGACCCCGAGGTAGACCAAGAAGGCGGTGGAGAGATAATACATATACAGACCTACAAGCACTTGGAATCAATGACTGGCAAGAGAAGGTCCACCAGAGAGACGAATGGAGACGGATTGTATCTACAGCAAAGAACCTCAATGGCTCGGAACGCTGAAGAAGAAGAGTTCAGTTACATGCCTTATCATACAGAGGTGTGGTGGCTAAGTCGGGGAAAAGTTCTCAGTAGATTAATGTTTAAAAAGGGTTTAGTTTTCGGCTTATTGAATGTTTATCCTGTCCGGTGTGATTTGAGTTTTGACCTGCTGAGCGATTGAGTTTGACAACCCTGCTCTACAGCATCAAATACTGCATTTTGAGAATGACGTGATAGAACCTTCAGTTTCTAGCCCACATTTTAACACAGCAGGGTCTTCGCCACTGGCGGCCCTTACCGGACAATTCATAGAACAATGGCTCGATCACAAAGCCTTACACATCGGAAAAATATAGTTCGAATGCGGATTAAACCAGGATCACGGTCTTGGCTAGAAAGCTTACTAACTGCTATCCTGTTTTATTTCGGTAATTCATTTATTAGTACAGAAAAGGTTGGGGGGATTGACATGCTGCTGCATTAATCACATTCTCCTAGAGGGCCTTCACCACATCTGCCTTATCCTGCATTAAATCATCCTTTAATGATGCGACACCAGTTCATTGCCAACCAGACTAGAGTGTCCCGGAGAAAAGATCCAGCAAATGCTCACAATCCGCAACCTCTGAATCGATGCAAGCCATCCAGCACGAAACATGCCAGTTTTCACCTTTGCCAGCATGCTTTGTGAATCAGTTACTATCACAAAATGCGCATACAGTCTTTTCTCCAACCAGCAATCAGCAAGAAATGGGCACACAAATATAACTATTTGCAAGTGTCGGAAGTAGATAAGCCAAATTTTGTGGGCATGCATTAAGAAGAAGTAAAGGACGAAATGTGACAATATGGTGTTTAGAGGAAGAACGAGTCAGGAGATTGTCTTGAATGAAGGCATTGACCACTTGGCATCGTTGCATGTGGAAACACCTGTATAAAAATTATTGTCCAGGTGTGAAACAGTAAGGAAGTGAAGTACCCTTATGGTAAGCCTTCAGGAACATTAGGCATATGAAACTAAACCCATATTTGTACAGACCAATCAGCACATGGATGATACAGTCTCACTTCGGCCGCAATTTCTTCGCTCACATTTTCTGGTACACATTTTAAGATGGGTTGACACGTGAGCGCGGGTCAATATTAAACATTGGAATCCAGCCCAGCGGAATCGAATCCACGACCACTGGGCCAGTAGGTGACAGGCGCAACAGAATGCTGGATACATAAGACGACCATGATCTGAGCGGCAAGAAAGTGAAGAAGAAGTAGCAGATGTGGGAGGAGAAGACAGAGGAGACGGAGGAGGACTAGGAGGGGGAGGAAGAGGAGAAAAAGGAGGAGAAGAAGAAGAAGAAGAAGAAGAAGAAGAAGAAGAAGAAGAAGAAGAAGAAGAAGAAGAAGAAGAAGAACATTAACAACACCGGCAAGTCAAAGAGTAGATGTTATTTCTATAATTATAAAAATCACGAGCATTTCAGCTGTGAATATTTATGTACAATACACACCTAACAAGAAAGAAAACCCTCATTTACTGTGCCATTCTACGATAATACTTTTTTTTTAAACCTCTGAATACTTTATGTACAATTTCAGACACGCAAATGTGTGTATACAGGATCGAACTACTGCATTCTTGTAAAATACATGGCGATAAGAATCACATTTCTTTGCATAGCATCACCCCCCCCCCCCCCCCCTCATTTCTGCCTTACCACGAGTGGATCTAATATTCTCTTATATTGATTTAAAGAAGTGCATCGAGGGAGTGTGTTGCTGCGGTTTTCCCTTGCCAAAGGGCATAGAATTCTATCCAATTTATGTAACCTACATCACGTAATCTGCACTTGAAATATTTGGCACAAATACCCAGTATACATTTAGAAGGAGCTGGAACAAATTTACACGTTCGGATAAGCGCAATTTTAAGGACGTAGATGCATCCTGAACATTATATTTATTCAAATGAAACTCTAATAATAGATTAATTAGGAGCCAAGGAATGCGCTGCAAATATAATGCTACACACACAACTGAAAATCTAGTTCATAGAAACGGCATTGGCTTTGAATAAACGAATCCAGGTTTGATACGAGCGTTACTTCTCTTTAAGGAAGACATAATTCTCTTAGAAGGCAAAAGAACATGGTAGATAAAACTCAAAAGTTAATATTGCTTGTTTGTTATTTTATTTATTGGCTCCTTTTCCTCTTTGACAATATCTTGCTTTTATTTCTTCCCGCACCGATTTTCTTAGATTCCTTTTATGCTTTTATTCTTTCTTTCATTGTGAAGTTTTAATGCTTTTAGATCTTACGTTTTTTCTTAATTGTCTTGTTATGTGCGAACAGCTATTCTTTGCACAGGGGTTTGTGTAGGGCTTTAGCGTGAAATGGGAAATAGTGATTATAAACAGTACCCCTTAGCTGCAGACCAGTTTTGTATTCGTTTCGCTCGCTTTGACTCCAGCGTAATCCGCATCGGACTGATTTTTGCGTATGGGCCAGCACTATTAGCAGTGTCCCACGCCATCAGGCGAACCCACTCCGATTTCTAATGCGCTTGTATTGTACGTTCCCGAGTCAAAAACGAGGCCTATAGAGCTGAGCGTCAACATGAATCAAATCGAGACAAAGAAACTCTCGATAAGCCATTTGTGAAAAGTTCTAGTCTAGACTGAGTGCTCAGAACTGGTGGAAGTCCGTATACTGAAGCTACATGTAGTTTATGATGTTTCGCTAGTTGCTACGAAAAGTTATACTTGATTCAGTTATGAGAACTGGCTATGTTCACAAAGAAGTAACTTACGCATCATGAGAGCAGTTGAGATCTTATCATCAGGTATCACGACCATCTTTCCAAGATGATTATACTAAGTATAGTTGACTTAGAACGTTTTAGATGATTTCTAGTTATCCGCCTGTGGTGATTATTATTCGTGTTTTTATTTTCGTTAGTTTCTTTGTCCTTGTTTGCTTGGTCATGTCCTTGCTCTTCGTCATCATTATATCGTTCTTCTTCTTCTTCTTCTTCTTCTTCTTCTTCTTCTTCTTCTTCTTCTTCTTCTTCTTCTTCTTCTTCTTCTTCTTCTTCTTCTTCTTCTTCTTCTCCACCTCCTCCTCCTCCCCCACCTCCTCCTCCTCCTCCTCCTCCTGTTCCTCCTTCTCCTCCTCCTACTCATCCTTCTTCTTCTTCTTCTTCTTCTTCTTCTTCTTCTTCTTCTTCTTCTTCTTCTTCTTCTTCTTCTTCTTCTTCTTCTTCTTCTTCTTCGTCTTCTCTTGCTGCTGCTTCTTCTCTTGCTACTGCTGACCCTCCTTTGTCAATGATGGTTGTGTCAATTCGGCTTATAGACATCCGTTAATGCAAGAACATTCCCGGGGATATAGCCCATACCAAATATCAACCAGGAAAACCAACTACCCAATACATTTTCTTTTATCATTATAACCAAAGCCCACACTGGATTTACAATGTCTAGGAGGCCATTTAACCGGAGGACTCTGCCTCCATTACGAATACCGCAGTCTAAAGCCCACCAATCATCGTTGCTATATTCACCAATGAAATACAACTAGACGAAATGTCTACGCTGATTACTGAGTCAATAGCGATTACTGAAAGCGTGATCATGTTACCAGGGATAGTTCTAGGATGGCTTGTTATTTTCTTCAGCAACCTTGCGGTGTTAAGTTGTCAGAAAACCCTACACACACGTTGTTGTTTTTTAAAAATTTTATTAGGAGTGGTGAGAGGGGATGTTTTATGTTCGCTCACTTTGAATTCAAACGTAGTCCATACACGAGCTATTACTTCCTTCGCCATCAGCTGAACTCACTCCAACATCTGAGGTACTTTACGTCTCAAAATCAAGGACGAGAAGTCAACAATATAATTCAAGTGACCGGCGTAGGAAGTGAACCCGCTACCTCGACATCAGCACACTGGCAGTTTAAGAGCGTGTAATCTATCCATTTGGCCTTGCTGGACTCCCTACACTGAAGTGAGTCTCAGAAGAAAGTATACACACATGCACATAGTCGGCATGTTAGCTACTCAACAGACTATCCTCAACACATGAACGGTTTGTCCATAATTATTCAGATACCCCCTTTAATATCTTCCTCAACGAGTAGCGACTGAAGACGCCAGATCTGTCCTTTTTCGGCTACCCCGTGGCGCTATTGTTTAGTTTCATCTCTTTGAAATTGATGTTCGTCCAGTCTAGTCAAAGTTGCAGAATCACATCCAGCCATGAGACATTTGCATTTATTAAGTCAGTGCACATAACTGGTTAAGTAACTAAATACATAATTGCTAACTGACATTCGGAGACAGTCCTGATACAATACACTAAGATATTCAAACAGCAACATAACATGCACGATTAAGTATAAACAGGTCCAAGCAAACTAAAGAAAGAGAGATACAATTAAGAATTCTTAGACAGCAGAAAGGCCGAAAGACAAACCGACGGAATTCAAGTTATTGGGAAAATATAGATTGAAAGAAAGAAAGAAAGAAAGAAAGAAAGAAAGAAAGAAAGAAAGAGAAAGAAAGAAAGAAAGAAAGAAAGAAAGAAAGAAAGAAAGAAAGAAATTACAGATAGAAAACAGTACACGTTTAAGCCATTGGCTAAATAACATTAATACAATCTATTACATGAAATTTATGGACAGAGTAAACTGAAAAATAATGCATTTTAAAAGCATAACACAATGCACACTGGAAAAAAAAACAGAACGTTCCAAAGCTAGACTAACAAAATTACAAAACAAAAAATATACACTTAACATAATTACATACACTCACATGTCACTGTACGTAAACATATAGAAGAAAAAAAACAACAAATAACGGGCCAACAGGCGTATAATGAAAACAAACATACAGCCAGACTGACAAAAACTAAGACAGACATACAGACAGAAAGAAAGACAGAAGAATAAAGAAAACGAACAGAAGGACCCCCATTTGGTATGCCGACAGATACATAGGCAAACGAATAAATATGATTGTCCAGACAGAAAATATTTATTTTGTAGATGGGTACATTGGGATTCCCTCCTTTCCGTTCCCAGATATTACAGTTTAGAGCTCACCTCGAGTTTTCTGGAAAAGAACGCCGTGCCCGCACAGAGAGCTTTCAAGATTGTCTGGAAAATAGAAACAATTCGACAGTGTTCAATTACGTATGATCATATGTAGCGTGTGTGTGAGTGTATGTATGTGTGTGTGTGTGTATGTGTGTGTATTTGTGTGTGTGTGTTTGTGTGTGTGTGTGTGTGTGTTTATGTGTGTTCTTACTAAGCATCTAAACTAGCAATCATCAGCATCACGATTATCATCTTAATAATCGTTCAATCAATCTAAAGAATGAGGATGTCATGAAATAGAACATGTACGGACTCATAGCATCAGCAGTGAGCTACAGGGCTGCGCCTATGTAACCCACACCATCTGTGTATGTCTGAGAGATGTAGTTCTGTCTTGAACGTGCTCTTTTTACCAGCCCCGATGATTTTGCTTCTCATTATCTTCAATAGTAAATTAAGTAAAGAACACTTTTTACACATCTTGGGGTATATCGGGTATATAGTGCGAGCCCTCTGGTTCTGTAGACCCCTTGATATTTGTGAGTGCCCACTTTAGACTGGATCGACTTGAGAGCCCTGGTCAATAGTAACAAAATCCGCTTCGACCTGGATTCGAGCAATGACCACAGGCACCGGCAGGAAAGTGTTATTTCCTACTTGCCACTGCGGCTTTATATTGTCAGTTAGTCAGTTGCATATCCTTTACATGACGCCGCAGTCAACCACAGCCTTTTGTGGGTGTTTTTGATTTCTTGGCAAGTTTATGTTCAGTAGTTTGTCATTGTTTCCGAACGACCAGCACCCATGCAAGACGGTCTGCTGCCAAATCACACACAGCTGTGTTTCGAACGCGGTATGCGAGATTACGAACTGCGTCTGTACTCACTTCGCTACATAATATTGTCAGTATTAGACTCATTTGTTGCGGCCAAGACAACCTACACATGATTGTATATAGTTCACTTAGTGTGTCTGTCCTCCTGTATGTCATTGAGAACTGCTTCGTTTGAAGTCGTGTCTGGCAAACATTACCTAACAACACTTCTTCTTCTTCTTCTTCTTCTTCTTCTTCTTCTTCTTCTTCTACTTCTTCTTCTTCTTCTTCTACTACTTCTTCTTTCTTCTTCAGCATCCCGAGCCATTGAGGTTCTTTGCTGAAGATACAAGCCGTCTCCATTCGTCTCTCTGGTTGACCTTCTCTTGCCAGTCGCTGATTCCAAGTGCTTGTAGGTCTGTATATATATTATCTCTCCACCGTCTTCTTGGTCTACCTCGGGGTCTACGGTCATTTATTTCCTGAGTGTAAGCGAGTTTTGTTTCCCTATTATCTTCCATTCTTTCTATATGCCCCAGCCATTGCAGTCTATTAGCCTTCATGATACCAGTGATCAGGCAGGGGGAAGGGGGGGGGGGGGGGGGGGGCTTAAACAGATCATAAATGCCTTTGTTGCTTCTTCTTTTCCACTCTCAACTTTTAATTTTGTATCCCTAATGGGCCCAAAGATGCATCTCAAAGGTTTGTAACAAGGCTTCATCTCCTTTAGTTGTACTCCAGGTTTCAGAGCCATACAGCACATCTGGTCTAATCAGTGTTTTGTATATTGTGATCTTGGTGTTAACGAGATAGCGCATTTGATTTTAGCAGATGTTGTAGTGCATAGTATATCTTATTTCCAGAGTTGATTCTAACTTGTATTTCTTCCCTTATTATGTTGGAGCATTTGAAGATTGTACCCAGGTATTTGTATGTTTCCGTTCTTTTAATGGTTATGTTATCTATTTGTATGTGGCCCGATTTTTAAGCCGTTCCTTCTCTTGAAATTACCATATATTATGTCTTATCTTGGTTGATAACCAGCCCCATTTTTTTAGCTTTTTCCTTTAGTGAGTCAATATTTCCAATTGTTTTTTGTACATTTTCCCCTATACTATCTATAACATCTGCATAACCAAGAAGTTTGGATGTTCCTCCAATAGCACATTCCCCATTTACATTCCTTACAACTTTATCAAGAGCCAAATTGACAAGGAGCGGCGATAGTGCATCACCCTGTTTCAAGCCAGATGTTATTTGGAAAGGGTCTGATTTCCTGTCTTTATATGTTACTATATTATAATTATCTTCCATGCATAGTCTGGTCATGTTGATTAACTTCATTGGTAGTCCATAATCCCGCATAGCATTCCATAGACTATTCCTATGGACACTATCATAAACCTTTTTAAAATCCACAAAAATGTTATGGAGATCTCTTTTATATTCCCGACTTTTCTCGGCTACTTGTCGTAAGATAAATATCTGATCTATTGTTGATCTGTTTTGTCTGAAACCTGCCTGGTAGTCACCTAATATGTCTTCTGAATATGGTTTTATTCTATTTTGTAATACCGCGGATAGTATCTAATAGTTTATGGGCAGGAGTGATATTCCTCTATAATTTTCACATTGGAACTTGTCTCTTTTTTTTAAAGATAGGTATCAATAATGACTCTTTCCAGTCATGGGGTAATTCTTCTGTCCTCCAGATTTTTATTATTAGTTCGTATAGCTTTAGACGTAATGCATGGCTGCCTGCCTTTATAAATTCAGCAGCAATTTCATCAGCCCCAGTTGCCTTATTGTTTATAAGCCGTGTTATTACATTATAGGATTTCTTCAAATGCAGATTCTTCAATTTGTGGTTCACACGTTAGAACCGCTTCCTGTGGTAGTGTTACTTGGAGCTTCACAATTTAGTAATTCAACAAAGCATGCTTTCCATGTGTTACACATTTCCTCATTGGTATTTATCATATTCCCATTTTTGTCTTTTAAACCATATGTGTTGTGTTGGTGCCCTCGTTTCATTGACTTCAGTTCTTTAAAAAACTGTCTGGATTCTTTTTCTGGTGATTAGTTTCCATATCTTTGATTATATTCCTCATATATTCTCGCTTCTGCTGCCGAACTATTTTGTAGACTCTTTACATTCAGTTCTGTATAGCTCTTCATTTTGGATGTTGTTGATATCATTTAACCAGAACTGTCTGGCATTCGTTTTCCTAATGACTGTTTCTTCACATTTTTGATTGAACCATCTGTTCTTTCTATGCGTGGTTAACACACCGAGACATTCTTCTGCGGTTGTTTGAATTGTATTCTTGATGTTCAATCAAGTTTGGTCAACGCTTTCCTCCAACGGGTTTTGTAGAATTTCAAGTTTACCTTTTGTTTCATCTTCAAATTTCTCTTTGACTGTACTTTCTTGTAGTTTTTCTCTGTTATATGTTTGGTGTAACATTTGTAGTTTTGCATAGAATGCTCTCTTAAGTTTTATCTTAAATTTTGCTCCAAAGAGGAAGTGGTTGCTGTGGCACTCAGCTCCTCTATAACTTCTAACTTGTTGTATGTTTGATGCATTTTTGTTGTTAATTAAAATGTGATCTATTTAATTATAGGTTCTCTTGTCACATGATTGCCAAGTTTATATATGTATATCCTTTATTTGCAGTCTGGTACTGCTGATCTGCAATCCTCTGGCTTCTGATAGGTTGATGACTCTCCATCCATTGTCATTGAAGTTGTATGTAGGCTTTCCATACTGGCAACTTTTTTTTTATAACCTTGCTCTCTAACTATTTTTGCATTGAACTCTCCCAGCACAATCAAGATATCATGTTTGGGGGTTTCTTCTATGACATCTTCCAGATCATTATAAAAGTCTTCTTTAATATCATCTTCTTTCTCATCGGCAGGTGCATGTACATTAACCATCGTTATATTTTTCCATTTACCTTTTATTCATAATTTAATAATCCTGTCATTAACAGCTTTAATGTTTAGAACGTTCCCCCATAACTCATTTTTGATGACAAATTCTGTTCCTAATTCATGTTTATTTTGGGTGTTTCCTCCATATATTACAATCATTCCATTTTGCTCTAAAGTACCCTCTCCTGGCCGCCTTATTTCTTGAATTGCTATTATATCCATGTGATATACAACCAGGTCCCGGGTTAGTTCTTCGGCCGCTCCAGCTCGATATAGTGTCCGTACATTCCATGTTCCAAATCTCAAAAGTATTTAACGTTCCAAGGTCGTTGTCCAAATAAGTCAGTCCGAATTCGAGGCTTATTTATCTGTTTCGTATCAAAATAGTTTTTATAAAGGTGGGGATGTTAACCCCACGCATCAACCCCCAACCTAAAGGACCAGGGTGTTTATCTTTGTCTGTTCTCTACCTTTTGACCTGTCCGGCTTGGGAGGCCCTGTTGGTAGCTATGCTACCGCCGGCATAGCTCTCAGGGTCATTGAGAAACTCAAGCTCCCCCACCTCGCCAAGGTGGAAACACCATCGGGGGAGACCTAACAACACTATCGAAAAAAATTCCTTTTACTGCCTGTAGAATCTTGCAGTGTAAGGCAGGGGTGGGGGGTGGGGGTGGGGGGGTCTAGAGCCTGAGTAAATGCGGCCGCATGGTTAGTGCAGTTGATGTGAACTGTGCAGGTTATGATTTTCTTTTTGACCCCCACAGAAAAAAATAATCCACGCCTTACCGAGGATTCGAATCCGGGTCTCCCGAAGATGAACGCGGCATTCTTAGCCATTCGGCCAGCCGCTCCTAGTGAAAAAACATTTTACCTAAAAACACTAACATAAAAAAAAATTTATGAATTCTAATGTTAAAATATCTGAATCTGCTGTGTATTTTAGCTTTGGTTGAAAGTTCATACCCTTTTCACTTGTTTGTTAACATGGAGAAATAAATAGACATGGATCAGTCTCAATCACTCCCCCAATTTGTCAATACGCCATAAATCAATGAATCAAATATAGCTTCGACATTAAACATTGAATCTAATCGACATATTCTTGTCCAATTTTAGATGATGTCTACCCATCCGTAACTTTGTCTTTTTGCAATCTTCCTCTCTACCTTTCAATTCAAAACTTTCTTTTACAATGAGCTATGATTGTTTCTACACCGAGGTACCGCAATTGTTTGGCTTAATTCAATCCTGTTTCTTAATAAACAGAACGTGCCATTTATATACGTCATTTTTAGGTTGATATATCTTCAGACAGTGACACCGCCGAAGTAGACTTTATAATTTACACAAAATGTAGAATTTATAATCAGTACCCAGATGGTTCCTGTAGCCGAAGTTGCGCAGTGGGTAGTACACTTGCTCGTCCCTCCTGTGGTTTTATGTTCTAATCACCATAATCTGATCATATTAATGTGTGTGTGTGTGTGTGTGTGTGTGTGTTTGTGTGTGTATGTCTGTGATGTGAATTAAAATTTAAAAAAGCTCCTTGTTAATAGCTCATATTTGTCAGTACGTGTCTGTTCACGACTGGTGATGGGAATGTGATGCTCGGCGCTTAGCTTTGGCTTATACATGTTGGTTCCACCACATGTCAACACGCGAATTAACAACAGTTACTTGTAGACATCTGAAATGGTATATGACCCATACATAACACTTAGTCTGGGCTGGCTACTCTAAGCTGGATTTGGTGAAATGTGTGCTATATGTTAGCCATTTCACATAGAAAAACACGAGTGGAATACTGTTCACGTGTAGTTATATACATCTTATAAACCATTTCATTGTTATATTTCCACTTTGAGCAATCTTTTGGTGTGTAGTCATCACTGGATTATTGTACCATTCACTTATTTGACCCAAACAGTGTCCCATATACACACAATAAAAACACAAACATATATACACACATACATACATACTCACTCACGCACGCACACACACACACACACACACACACACACACATATTAGATAATCGACCTGATCGAGAATTCATTCACGTGGAATTCGCAGTCGACAGAAGTACCAGATATCCCAGAGCGAAGATGTTCTATTACACGTACTTCACCACCGAAGCTCGGCTCAGTTCTCTAACACTTAGTCTATATGTCAAAAACATCTGCACTATGCTTGGATGTGATTATCAGCTGTAATCATAAGTTTAAAACAGTTCCGATTGCCACATAGTCGATGAAAACATCCTTGACACAAGCACAGGTGAATTAAACGAAAGCTGGGAGAAGATGTCGACTTTGTAATGTTATGTAACCAGTTTCTTTACACCCTACATTTTATACTGTTTATATTTTATGCTGTTTATATAGTTTTATGCAACTACGTGGTATCCATGTATTTGGTTTAAATTCTTCTTGAAACAGGGATTTATTTTTTTTAAATGACCCCAGAGTTCCCGGGTGGATCCAGTCTCACAAACGGCTCTCAGAAACACTAATATGTTAAAAGACCACCGCCATTATATTAGTCACCTTACAAGTCGAATGCTGATTAGTCCTACAAATTGAATCCAGGATTATTTGCGTCAGGAATATGGCACCGGATAGCAGGTTTGTCTACGAGCCATGTGATCAAACCTACATGGAGGTGGAAATTTACAAATGGACTAAACAGCATTTTAACTCGGAAACTGAAATACTTTGGGATAAATGCATCAATGTTGGTGGAAATTATGTTGA
The DNA here is from genome assembly GCA_014155875.1 of Cepaea nemoralis. Taxonomy (NCBI): domain Eukaryota; kingdom Metazoa; phylum Mollusca; class Gastropoda; order Stylommatophora; family Helicidae; genus Cepaea; species Cepaea nemoralis. Next base: position 278,437 of record JACEFZ010021329.1, read on the forward strand.
GAAATGTATGTATACAAATAATGTTGGTGTAAATTATGTTGAGAAACAAAGGGACAATGTATGTATACACATAATGTTGGTGGAAATTATGTTGAGAAATAAAGGGGCAATGTATGTATACAAATAAACTGGTTTCGAGTTGTTATCATATTTAGTTATTTTTCTACAGCCATTTGTGATTTACTTATTAACTTACCCTCGTAATAACACGTGGTGTCTCGGAAACTGAAATACTTTGGCCATATAAAAAACACAGTGTCTCGGAAACTGAAATAATGATAGCATATTTAAAGCACGATATTACGGAAACTGAAATACGTCGCCTGCATAGTTAGCGGCAAATGCTCTAGCCAGGCAGCATTAATTCCTCAGGTTCGAGTCCCTCCTGTCCTACACCGCAAGTTACCATTGTAGATGACAGAGGTCTCGGAAACCGGAATACTTTGGCCGTTTTATAAACACGGTGGTTTGCAAAGAACAATGATAGAACACATGGTTCCCAAATGAGTAGGCAAGTGTCGACTGCTTTACAGATGGGAATCCGATCCCCAACATGGAGAATAGGCATTTAAACCGTTAAGGCATCTGGGGTGTTTACGCTTGTGGCTACGGTTTGCATTCGCAGTTTCCTCATATTGGACTGGTGGTGTGTGGTTCCGTCGCCCTGCTACTGAGTGAGTGCGTGGCGCAACACTGTGAGGTGTCAATTTCGTGTGGGCTGCTTTTACATCAGTCCGGTTGTTTGTGGCGTGAACTGCACGTTCGGATCGATGGCGGCCGGATGTTGCTGGTTTGTCTTTTCAGTTCACGAGTGCATTTTTTCAGGAGACTACTGGGAGTCGTCGCTGGTGCTACGGAGTTATTGCTGTCTGTGGCGGTTTCGGAGGGTCACCCTGCAGAAAGAGACCGAGCCATATGGGATAAATCCTAGGTCAATGAAGTCTTTCTGGTGACTGCCGCTTCCATCAACGATGAACTGTATTTTTCCGTGGAGGACTTTTCTGTTGGCAATTTCTGACGGTGGCATTATGCACAGTACAGTGTACATGTGCGAGCTGTTGGTTTGCCGAGACTCTTATCTTTTCCACTTTTCACATTGGACAGTGAGGAGCATTTTGTGTGATATTCACAGGCACAGGAACAGAGCATAATAGGGACGACCTGTTGCCGTGAAGTTGGATCCCCGACTAACTAACTAACTAACTAACTAACTAACTAACTAACTAACTAACTAACTAACTAACTAATTAACTAACTAACTAACTAGCTAGCTAACTAACTATCTATCTAACTAACTAACTATCTAACTAATTAACTAACTAACTATCTATCTAACTCATTGGCACCTTACCGTCTTGACAGACGATAGTTTGTAAGGGATGGAGTTATTGCCTCCCATAGCACAAAGCCTGGGCTAAAATATAGAGATCATGTGTTGCCCATGCAGCATGATCCCTCTCTCGGCCTGCCTAGTTCACTACAGAGGAAAGGTAACACCTCTACATCTGGATCAAGACAAGCTGCAGAAGCTGCCGGATCAGAAAAGCAATGCTCTAATTGTCCGCTGTCGGAGCTTCGATCCTAGACCAGCCGCCAACCAAGGCTTAGGGCCTGGTCTGCCCTGCCATGACACTTTGTCTTTAGGTTGCATTTCCTCGCACCAGGGTAAGGCTTGTACCCTCCCAATTGCGCTCTTCCGCCCGAAGCCGTTGCCACAATGTGGGGTGTCGGGTTTGGTAAGCGCCGCCCAACGTTCGGCGCTAATAGAAAGCAGGTAGTACCGTCTACTGTTATACGGTAGCTCAGTCATATCTGACTAAGATCTGACACAACTAACTAACTAACTAACTAACTATCTATCTATCTAACTATCTAACTAACTGACTAACTAAAGATGGGAACAGGAGAAGAGAGGGTATAGAGAAGACCGTGACGACTGGACAGATCAGTGGTAGCAGATCCAGAAATGGACTCAGGGAAATAATGCATGGTGGTTTAAAGATGATGACATGGGTAACTGTCATCAGTATATTTGATCCAGAACACCATTTACCGAGAATCACGGAGAGGCATGAACGCCTACGTCATTTAGCACAGCATAATAATAATAATCATGGGAATTGGCAAAAGGAGTTAGCGTCTGTTCAGTGGGTCGTGATGAGAGCGGCGCTGTGTTAAAAGACTGTAACATGATGATGATATCACACCACATAGAGGATAAATGAAGTTAATATGTGAATAGGAATCTCGGGGAAAGAAAACAAGCATAACAATAAATCCAGTGTCGACGTCAGCATAGGCAAATGGATAAGAGTGTTCACTCTTAAACATCCCTATACTGATGCCGAGGTAACGGGTTCAACCCCTACACCGGTCAGTTGGACTAAAACGTTGAGTTCTCGTCCTTGACTAGGGGACGTAAATTACAAGTACCTCAGATGTCGGAATGGATTCGTCTGATGGCGAGGGACACAGTTAATATGGGACGCTAATCCACACTGAAAATCAGTATAGTGAAACAACATTAGCACCACGTGTATGGACTATGCTTGATTTCAAAGCGAGTGAACGAAAATAAACCCGTTGTTCATTGGTCTTTGGTGCAAGATTATCATCACATTTAGTATTCCCCAGTGTTTAAAGATGGTCTTAACTCTTAACATTTTAACCAAACGCCTTTAAAAACAGATATTTGTTTACTGAACACAAATTCATGGAGATAGAAAGGGTTAAAGTTGCAACTGCTTGTTACAGAGAAATTTTCATAGGCAAATCATGAATTAGAAGTGTGGGAAGTTAACAGCGTAAGGAAGAAAATAAGGACATTAAAAAGAATTAACACTTCATAAGAAAATGAACGTGGAGTTCGACTAATAAAATAAGCAGTGAAACTCCATTGTATCCATGCAATCCCACTAACTTTGAACGCACCAACATCCTTTAATCGTATCAGACAATTGTCCAAAATATATGACCATCATATACTTGTTGTGGGAATAATTGATTGTTCGCTTATTCTCCTAATCCTGACCTAATTGCCATGCCTTTGCCAGCCCATTTCCTCTAGAGTCCGCTATAAAATGGCAATCCTCCGACACAGGTCAATAAATTACCCGATTCCGCTTTTATCTGCAGAATGCAGCAAAGTTATTTATGGTTTGTTATACAAGGATTGTCGTACATGCATTGATTCCTAAAGAAATAGGTTCATATATGCATAAGTACAGTTTTTTTATATACAAACTAGCTGACCCTGCCCGGCTTCGCCCAGTCACTGGTGGGGAGCATCTCATTTAATTCATATAAGTAGTCATATAAGTTCTCGTTCCCGTTACCGACTGTCTGTCTGTCTGTCTGTCTGTCTGTCTGTCTGTCTGTCTGTCTGTCTGTCTGTCTGACCCGGCCCGGCATTGCCCAGCTCCTGGTGTGGAGCATCTCATTTAATTCATATAAGTAGTCATATAAGTTCCCGTTCCCGACTATCTGTCTGTCTGTCTGTCTGTCTATCTGTCTGCCTGACCCTGTCCGGCTTCGCCCAGTCCCTGGTGGGGAGCATCTCATTTAATTCATATAAGTAGTCATATAAGTTCTCATTAAATTCATACAACAAAAAAAGTAACTTAAAAGAATGTCCTTCCACACACCATCCATTATTTTTAATGAAAACTCTTTCTAATCACCTGCATGACTACAGTAACTTCTTAAGCAAATAAAGATGAGTTACAATGTTATGCATTGTGCATTATTTTTATGAAAACTTTGAAAATGCCTTACAGATTGTATCATTATTTATTATAACTCATATGCCGGTACATAACTATGGACACAGAGTTTATAAATCTTTGAAAACGATGCCACAATATGACTATAAGTTATACAGAAAAGTTATGCCCCTTGAAATAACTTTTACGGAGTTAGGTCCCCTGAAATATATGAAATTATAATGAAAAATGAAAAATGAAATAATACTGAGTAAGCAGGCGATTTCACACTAACAAAATATCACAGTTGACAGCTCTGGAATGAAAGGAAGGCGTGTAGAAAATTTCATCTCAATCGGATGGGCCGTTCGCGAACACATAAAGGACATAAATACAGACAGACAGACGATCCTTATTTATATATAAGACAAGACTAAGAAGAAGCATTCGTATATTCAAAACAAAAACATTCAAGTTCAGAGGTTCTAGAAACATTGGGAATGAAAAGAGAATTGATGAAAAAAATTAAAAAGAGGCAAGTGAAATAGTCGGCAACGTTAAAAGGCATAATACTACTAGAGTGTACGGGTTGACAGCAAGCGAGCAGGAGGTACACAACGATACAAGTAGAAAATAAAATCAAGAGATGGACGAATAGCTGTACATTCAAGACGAGAGACGGTGTTGGAGACCTGTCTGTCTGTCTGTCTGTCTGTCTGTCTGTCTGTCTGTCTGTCTGCCTGCCTGCCTGCCTGCGTGCGTGCGTGCGTGCGTGCGTGCGTGCGTGCGTGCGTGCGTGCGTGCGTGCGTGCGTGTGTGTGTGTGAAAAAGTAGAGAGGAAGCGTACAACAGAAATAAAAGCTGCATGCGGGAAAAGAATGTGTAAAAATGAACTGCAACAGGTCTGTATACATGCACCGTGAAGACAGCTCAGGGTCACTGAAACTCAATACAGCCGACCTTCAATGCTGATATAGGACTTGATGATGATGAAGATGATGATAATGATGATTATGATTATTTGAATAATGGTGATGATCATGATGATAATCATGGTTTGAATAATTATACAATAAAATGACTTTATCAACTTTAATTCAGACTCCGTGAGATTCTATGAAATATCGTGGCCTACCCTGGATGAAAGGACAGTGCCAACGACATACCCTAGTGGCATCATCGTCGTCGTCATCATCATCATCTTCTTCCACTTTTGCTATTAAGCGGCATGGGAGAAGTAGTTCCCAGCGAGATGGGTGGCACTGGGTAGTGTTATTCCAAGTGATTGTTCAATGTATTTCATGAAGTCAATTAATTTCCTTCTCGGGAGTCCTCTTGCTCTCGTTTCAAATTTGCATGGATGTGGCGTCAGTGCTGGTAGCTGATGGTGTTGCATTCTAACGAGATGGCTGAACCATTTGATCTTCTGTCTTTCAATAAATGTGGCACATTGTGTTGATCCCACTGTCTGTCTGACAACATTATTTCTAATCCTGTCTTGGATAGCTAAGTTGGCAGTTGTCTTCAAGCATCTCATCTTGTATATGTTGATGTTGCGTCAGTGTGATTCGGATAATGTTTGACATTGGCAGCATATGGTTGGTATGAATATGCTAATTAATATCTGTCATTTTGTGGACATAGATATAGTTTGATGCTTCAGTATGGGTGATAGTTGATATATAAGCGCGCTTTTTGTGATATCTGATTTCGAAATCTTTGTCTATTCTGCCATCCACTTTGATCATTTTTTTCCCGCGTTTCATCCTGTTTCAGGATATTGCGGTCAACACCAGCATCTTTCAGCTGTATGTTGATTCCCACGCTAGATTACTGCTCATCAGCACGCTACGACTTTCTGAGCGACCGGCTCCATACTCTCGTAAGTCACTGGCACGACTCGAACCACTTTTAATTCTCGTGCGCTCACGTCAACCACGAGAGTATTCGGAGTTAACGGAGAAAGCTGCTAACGCCTCGGCCAGGGAGCCGGCTACTGTCTGTCTTCCTAGATATTTAACTTCTTTAACTTGTTTCAGAGATGTACTATCTGTATCGGTACATCTAGTCCTAGTATGAAAGAAGAGTTTCTCATAAAATCAAAACATAGAAAATATATGAAAGACAATTACATAGACCAAATACACAAGTCAAAAATAGCTGCGACTCCCAGTTATTTTTATACGATCCCCCACCCCCTCCCCCCACACCCCCTCCCCACACACACACACACACACACACTCCCTTCCCCAGGCGGTGGTGACAACTACTCTGACAAGATCCTACCAAGTAGGTGACAGGCAAAGCAAACAAACTGTACCAAATTACTCTAGTGTGTACATATTACCAATGTTCTTTCTTCTTTGGTAACCATCTGAGCCGGCTCTGTGGCGAAGGAGTTAGGAATACAATTCATAATCCCGCATGCCGCGATAGAAATACAGCTGCCGGCGATTTGGAAGCAGACAATCTTGCATTGATTTTCATACAATGGTATGAGTACCGAGCATTCATAAATCAATGGCATACTAATAAATGTAAACTTGCCGAGAAATCACGCACCGCCAAAAAATGCCTGGGTTGTCTGCGACCTCCTGTAAAGGATATGCAGCTAACTTTTTAAGCGTTAGAGAGCAAACAGTGAAGAAACCCAAATAATACATTTGCCTCTGCAGTGTTCCTAATGAACAAATACAATTGTTAAATTATGTAATCAAATAGTATAAGTATCCAAGAATTGCTTACTTAACGAACCTCAAAAACAAAATAAAACAAAACTATTAGAACTGCCTTTGAAATAGCCATAACCTTGCAAGAGAAGTTCTGGACACAGGGTGACCCACATAAATCCAATAACAGTTGTGATTCCCGGCTGGAAGTGTGACGGAATACATGTATTTGAGAATTATCGCCTTTTCATTCATACTAAAAATAAACAAATAATCTATTATTCCTTTATTGCATTGAATATACTATAATTCTGCTATTCATATGTAATGGGAAGAGAACTTTCGTAATTGTCTGTTGAAACATGTTAACTGATTCAGTTTCAAACAAAAATGTAGCTTTGGACCAAACATTTTACACAATGAAATGAACAAGTATTGTGTGGTAAATTTCCATTCACCGAACATTGAAACTGCGTACTATGTCTCGAAACAAAACAAATAACACGATGGCCCTAGTATGGCGATATATCATCCCTCTGTCCGAATGGAAAGTCACATGTGACGATATATTATCCCTAGGCTTTGAACCAGTTAATAACGTTATGCCAACGTCAACAAGCAGAAGATTAAAACATCGTGACAACCTCGAGGTGATTGCCACTTTCTGTGACTGTCTGGAGATGTAAAATCAAGTGCACGGGATTGTAAGATAACGATTGTGGATTACACAGCACAGCCTGCGACAAAGTTATAACTTTATCCCTAGTCTCGTTAAATCCCTAAAATACATCAAGGGAATTAACCTAAATAATTCCTGCAATTTTTGATCATCTGAAACGGCATCTATAAAATACTGTGATTTCCATCTGCCATCAAATATTTTCATATTTTCCCAAGAACAGCGGAATCCTTTTAAGAGTTCATATGAAACTGACATTTAAGGTCCCAGTTTGCCGCAAGTTGGACGTGTTTACCCCAACACGTTAACTATACATGGTAGAGGAAATCAACATTAGAGTTTTTTGTTTGTTTATTTTTAAAGACCCTTCCTAATCTGTGTCTTGATCGTATTGAGTATATGTCATGTACAGTAAGTAAAGGATCCGTATCTGTGTCTTGATGAGCATTGAGTATATGGTATGTACAGTAAGTGAATGACCATTATCTGTGCCTCGATGCGTATTTAGTATATGGTATGTAAAGTAAGTGGGCGACCATTTTCTGGGCCTTGATGCATGTTGAGTACATGATATTACTGTAAGTGAAGGACCTTTTCTCACTCTCCCAAGCACATTAGAGACATGGTGTTAACCAAGCTCCCCTCGGAGGCCCATGAGACCGGTCGTCTTTACTTCCCGAGATATTTCCTGGTACATATTTAGGCTGCGTCGATATGGCAGCCAGTTCAGTTTAAAAAAATTGAATCCGTCCGGATCCGGATCGAACCCATGACCATGGGGCGAGCAGACGAGAGTCTTGCTCCTACATTACTGCGGCAATCAGATATATGGTGCTATGTCCATATTTGTATAGCCCAAAAGCACATGCTGTGTAATTTGATAAATATCAAGTTTTTTTTTATTACTGCTTTTATTTCCCCAAATATGTCATGATATCCACGTTAAACTGGGTCGACTCTGAGCCTAGGTAAAGCACACAACAAACAACAAATTTCCTGTCTCGGTGGGAATTGGAACACAAGACCATTGGTTTCACAGTCAAGCGTGTTTGCCACTGCACAACCAGAGCTCCCCCTTTAGAAGGCTATCTCGATCTTACAATCTCATTAGTTTGTAACGAGACTTGGGGAGGTGAGTACAGGCTGTCTGGCGGCTTAGCTTACAGGTCATGTCAACGGCTATGACTTAAAGGTCATATTCATTAAGGGAAACATTTTACAACATACAGAAACCTGTCGCAACCTATGCCTCCGTATCCTTGAGCAGTGAAGCGGATGTCTAGCCAAGGAGTAAAATGAAGATGTTGAAATTGTCATTGCAGATGTCAACATTTCTCCGTTAGTTGAAACACAAGAGTAGATCGCTGCCCAGGTGTCATATATTCTGAAGGGAGTGGGAAATCACTTTGGTGCATGCCCCATTTCTAATCAAAGAAGTTGGGCCCCATCCTCTTCTGTCTTCAGTAACCCCAGAATATGACCCTCGAGTTATCTGCAGGCCTCGTCTTATTTAATTTTGTCTAGGAGATATAGATTATGGCCCTGGTGAAAATAGAAAATACTAACTGGGATTCTGCCCCTTCTCCAAGGATTCTTTTAGCTCTTGAGCCCCCCTTTTGTTTATCAAATCTGAGGAAAGTCTGGAGAATTCTCTCAGCCTGATTTATGTTAAGAAAGCAAGGATGTTGAGCAGTTGATAGACGTTTAGTCTTTCCTCTCCCCATTCAGTAATTCATCATAAGTTAAATTGTTTTTAAACAATTAAACACATCAACAAGTTTCAATAGATCTTGACAACAGGTGTACACACAAAAGATGGTGAATCACAGATAGGTTGAACTGACAAAGAAACATAAGATCAGTTACAAGTAATTATTTATTGAATGGGCCTGTGTCTTCTGGCCTGTCATGTACATTTCCATTGTGGTGTACACAAGATAAATTAGAAACATGCATATAGGACCAATATTACAAACCATCAATAAATAAGCATCAATATACATGATGTCAACAAGTGTGAAAACATGGTAAACAATTGAATGTTGTACATGTTAAGTGTGGTGATAGTGAAATCAACATTTATGTATCAGTTCCTGAAACTGAGTGTTGTGTGTTCCTAAAAGAAAGGTACCCTTGTGATGGGAGATTTGGATAAGCCTGGGTCCATTGACTGATGGATCCACTCCAGTTCTGCCCATGACCAAGTCTTCTTCCATCTCAAGTGTGGGTCATCTCTTTCTCTCTCTGGGATCTGGTTTGGTTGGTTGGCCAGTTGGTTGCCAGCTGGTTGGTTGTGGGTTGCCAACTGGGTTGCCACCAAGAATCACTGTGTAAAATTCACATAAACATATACAATCCTATCAATGCAATATTCTAGAAGTAGGTCAGAAGAAACCTAAATTCCTGAAGTAGGAACTAGTTCCCCTCCCTCCTCTTTTTTTCTCTAATCTAGTGTTGGGTTAATTTGGGGTGGTCAGAGTTTATCACACTGTGTACGCCTTGTATCAACTGGTTCCTGCTGTATGTAAGTTCTCATTTGACCTGGGGTCAGTGAAACGTGTACAGTAAGACAGTGACAAGAGTGAGGAAGTGTCAAGATGCATGTAAATAAATGACATACATTTATAACATTTCTATAGTGTTTATAAATAGTTCTATGTGTTTTCACAATTAACCAACTTCTTCTTCTTCTGTGTATAATAACTCCTCTCCCATTATCTGTTGTTGTTGTGGTGTTGAGTGTTGAGTTGTGGGTGGTTGTGTTTGTTAAGTTGTGTTGAGTAATGAGTTAAGTCAACTTCTGGTGGTGTTCCGCGAAGCACAACTTTCCTGATGTAATGCAGTTCATAAGTGCCCTTATCTAATTAAATTGTGACATAAATATAAATATTTATTCCATCAAACCCTATTTATTCAATAGATGAAGCAGAAAGGAAAGATTGATTTCTCTTTCAGCTTTCTAGTTTGTAAATAGGCATAGATAAGTCTGTTTTAGAACAAGGCACTTGTTCTAGTACACGAACTGTCATTTTAGCTGTAGATAGTGATAGCATTTTTAACAGTGTTTCTGCTGAAATGCACAAGATTGCTTTAGAATCATCACTTCGTACAGTTGTTTAGAATAGAATGTAGTATTATTATGCACTTCTTAAAGTTAATAATTATCTTTAAGAATATCAGAGATTGCAGTATTCGAAAAGAGTATTAGATTGTCAGTTTGCCCGGGAATCGGCTCTGCGTCGTCAGAATGGAACAGTCAAACATTTTTTCACTTCAGAGGTTTTAATTTATAATAATATATTTCAATTGACATTACAAACACTGAATACCATTCCTGGGCCTTTGATACATCTGGTCATCAGTTCAATCTAAGGACTAACAAGCTCACCTGGGATCCAGACATTCTGCCTTCCCTATTTGAAAATCGGTCACACTAGCTTTGACGTCTGTTCATCAGGCATGTTTTAGGAAGAGTGCGCGATTAACATATTCTACGCGGGTTTTCAAATTGAGGCAGGTGTCACATGTCTGTTTTGTCCAATGGTCTCCTGAGCTTTGGCTGATGAAATGTTTCTTAGAATTGACGTCATCTTCTGTCAATTGTTCAAGTTTCAGTTTGATGTGATGTTAATTTTGCAGTTCTGGTTTCAGTTTGCTCCTGTAGTCAATTGTTATATATTTTCTCCTTTCTTTTGCGTGCAGTCTTGTAAACTGAATAATGGTGGTTAGCGTTATGCCACACCAGGCAACGTTTAAAACAATACAACATATAATGACAGCTTATGTATAATAAGCAATAAGTGGACACCGTTAAGTAAATAGATGACGCCTTGTAACAACGATGATTAAAAGAAAAGATTTAAAGTACGAGATAATCGACTTATTGCACCGGGTATTATCCCATATTATACTTGGTCTATTTCTGCAAGCCGGGGTGCTAAGTGCGACGCACAAAGCACACCCTCCGTAGTTCCAGCGACAACTCCCAGGAGTCTACGAGAAAACTGTACCAGTGAATCGAATGGCGGAGTCAGAAGAAACATCCACAACCTTCGGCACGAGAGGCAGGCGGTTTAACTATTTCGCCACAGATATAATGATGATTAATTTACATTAAGTTTGAATTCTTTCATCAAGAAACAATAATGACCCAAGATTGGGCTAGAAGGTAATTTAATTGACTGTTTATAAAGTAGACACAGTATCTCATATTCCTCTCTACGACGATCTTTGTGTATTTCATGATGATAATGCTTGGGTATGACTGTGACATGTGTTATCCATAGCAAGTTGTACCATTCTCTAGCCCTATAGAAGCAACGGTAGTTCATTGTCTAGCATGCTTGCCTGCAGGGGCACACCGCAATTACGTCTGAAAAAACACTCCAGGTGAACGCAGCAGAAGAAGAATTTACATCGAGATTCATTCATTCATTCATTCATTCATTCATTCATTCAGTTCATTCATTCATTCATTCATTCATTCATTAAGTAGCATGTCCTTTGCAGAACCTCGCTCCCATAACAACCTTCCGGAAAACTTCTCGGGCTTAAGCAAGATGTCCCCCGTCCGATACACCCATCTTGATCATCTGCCACATCCTGCACACTTCTTCTCTTCCTCTCTTCCCGTGCATATGCCCCTCCATTATTGTTCTTTCCAAACTTTCATGACGTTTCATGTGACCAAAATATTTCAATGTTCTTTGTTTTATCGTCTTTAGTAGCCAACCACCTTCTTCAATATTCATATCTTGTCGTATGGATGCATTGTTTTCATTTTCAGTATCCAAGATATTCTTAGAACCAGTCAATAACATTTATATTCAAAGGCATTTATGCGTTGTTCAGCTTGTTTAGTAAGTGTCCAGGTCTCACAGTTGTATGTTGCAATGGGTACTTTGCATGCTCTTGAAAATATAATTTGTGTAAGTCTATCTGTCCCACGCCATAATTTATTCAGCTATTTTAGTCTTTGAAGAGCAATAGACATTCGTCTTTCAATTTCTTTCATTGTGTCACCATTATTGGTAATTAATGACCGGGGATATTCGAAATTATCAACCACCTCCAGTTTTTCCCCATTAACATATATTTCTTTCTCCATATTAGTTTTATTTGTGTACATTATCTTTGTTTTTTGCATCGAGATGCGTGTTAAAATATTGATCTGGTCTCTCAAATTGAACCAGCATAAAATAAGTACAAGGAAATATTCTGAGAAGTAAAGGGAACCTGCGTGATATTGACCATATCACCCATCGAGAGTGGTTGGCCTATATACACAAAGGGCTGGGACCATATACCCAATTCGTCCTAAAGCTATATAGAGGGCGAACACCAAATACCTAACATATATAGCTAGTCCCACTTACCCACTACGCCTCAAAGCTTGTACACGAAAATTTACCTTGTTTGTTTACTTTTACTTGACCGTATGTTTCTAGTTTTTGTTTTTAAAACAAAACATTCCATCACAGGCTTCCCCTGGTCCTCATGCAAAGCAAGAGTACAATATTGTAGTATAGTGCGACGCTTACATTTTGAGAAGTTCGAAAACGATTATTTGCCTGGCTAACATGTGCATGCGTTTGCTTATACCTATAGTTTTCTTCTCCTTTTCCTTCTCCTACTCCTTCTCTTTCTCTTTTCTTCTTCTTCTTCTTCTTCTTCTTCTTCTTCTTCTTCTTCTTCTTCTTCTTCTTCTTCTTCTTCTTCTTCTTCTTCTTCTTCTTCTTCTTCTTCTTCTTCTCCTCCTTCTTCGATTTCTGTGGCTGCTGCTGTGCTGCATGCTACTCTTCACCCTCATCATACCCTTACCTTTTTTCCTCTTTTCCAGCATCTGTTGCCTTTGCTCCCGTATCTGCAAATCATCCTCCCCTGCCACCTTATCCTCCACATCCACTACTTCGACAACAATTATATGTGTATAAAAGGTATATGCGGTTACTTCTGTAATGATATCAATTCTGAATAAGCCTTCCTTCGTCTCTTTGCTATTGATTTTATCTCAGTTTTGGAGGATAATTTCTAACAAGAAACACTGGCGCCGTAACACCAATAAAAAATGAAAATGTACAATTAATTAATATTTAGTAAAATGGTCACAAAACGGGAACATGCGTGTGGTTCTGTGATGTGCTAGTACCGTCATACTGTGTAGTATAGAGTGCATGGAGGAATATGTGGCGAGTCCTTAACTCCGGTAGCGAAAGGAATCGAACACTCTTCCTCCGGCGCTCATGCTCTTGCCAGCACAACTTCTTAGCTGTTACATCAGCGCGCCTGATGCGTTGCTACTAACTCAATCACTATTATCAAAATCATGCCTATGAAAATAATACCTGATTCCGGACAACAATTATCCAAACAATAAGTAACTTCCCTTCCAAACCAGAAATATCAACTGTTCTAAATACACCCATCGAGTTCTGATTTATTTAAAAGCAGTTATAATGTAAAAGTATTGATATACATTCACTCCGTGCAAACAACTGGTCAAACGCTAGACATGAGAACAGCTGAGTTGAAACAAGAACGTGTATGTACTCAAATGCATATTGTTATAAAGGTACAGCTTACATACAGTATAATGACTGCTATCTCCTGAAGAAGAAAGCAGCAATTTTTGGTGACGTCTGTGCACAATGTTGTGCTATTCCAGCTCCGTGTGTGGGTAGATTTACTCAGGCAGCTATTTTACGCTGACTTGTTAAATTCAATAACAATTTCTGGGAAATTATTCCGTTTAGGACGTAGTCGTGTGACATTTTTGTAAAGTAGTTGGATCCCGCAATAAAATGAAAATACGGGATTGTCTTTATCTGTATGATGCAATTAGGCTCTTGATGGTATTTTTGTAGATACATTTATCGCAACATTATGTCTACGATATGTTCTATATGGTGACGTGATGGGCATTGATCATCTTCAAAAGTGCCTTCAGTCTTGATGGATTGTGAGAGTCTAGATGTCATCTCCCATTTGCCTTGATACATTGTGAGTTAACGTCATATGTACCCCGTACCACCATCCTTGATTGCACACATTGATTTGAAGTTAACGTAATTTCTCTCCAGTTCTGATACAAGGTGAGGGAGTTAACATTCTCTCCCTTTCTGGTGCATTGATAGGCAATTAACGTTACTTGTCTCCAGATCTGAGGCATTTTGAGGTATTAAGGTCATTTATCGCCTCTTCTGATACATTGATAGACAGTTAACGTAATTTCTCCACAATTCAGATACATTGTTGGAAAGTTAACGTGATTTCTCTCCATTTCTGATACATGCGAGGGAGGTAACGTAATTTCTTCCCTTTCTGATTAATTGTGAGAAGTTAACGTCATATATCTCCTTTTAACAGGCTGATAGGCTGGCAGGGAATGCACCTCTTGATGGTAGATTACCTGTGGATGAGATGGTCGTGCGCCTGTAGCACCAAGTTGAGAAGGTGTGGAAAACAGATTGAGAATCCGTATGTTGAAAGGATGAGATTGCGGGGGATTTGCAGGGGTTCTTGTAGAATCTCAAAACTGAGAGGAAAGACCAGAAGAACATTCAATCAGATAGCGGTGGAAATAATAGTTGTGTGTCATTTTGCTGGCTGTTGGAAGAGGAGACGGAGCGCCTATGGGAATGTCCTGAGTGCAGTGATGTCGGTTCCTAGCTCAACTCAACTCAATCTCTCCCTTTCTGATACATTGTGAGGAATTAACGTAATTTCTCTCCAGCCCTGATACAATGTGGGGAACTATCCTCATTTCTCTCTCTCTTTCTTTATGAAACAGTGCGAGGAATTAACGTCATTTCTTTCCAGTTCTGAAAAAGTGTGAGGAATTAACGTCATTTCTCTTTGGGTTAAGATACAATGTGTGAGGAATTAACGTCATTTATCTTTAATTAAGATGTATTGTGAGGAATGAACGTCATGCATACAGTGGGGATAGGAGGAGATATAGCTTCATGTGTGTACCGTTAATTCTCCGCCTAGATATAAACATTGTGAGGGAAAATATTCCATCTTCAAGCTGTTCATGACAATATGATTGAGAAGTCAACAGTCTTCAGCCATTGTAAAAGATTATAAGTCTTCTAATATAGACTATGTTCATATTATTTGACACTGTAATACAACACACGCAATCCATAATGATCAAGCTGTTATCCACAACATTGCGTCTGTTTGTATGCACTTACTGTTCCATTGCAGACATATAATTATTCTTGATGGCGGTTTCCGTGAAGAAAATGTCGATTTGTCTGAAAGCATACGTGGCTAGCCTCATTTACCCGATAGCTGGGGCGTTGGGGGAACGGTTAGGAAGTTTCGCTGACAATGACATGAATTCGGTCGGAAAAGGGTACTAAACCCGGCTCGTCGCTAGCTACATGAAGGAAAGACTGGCGATTGATTCCTCGTTGCACTCCGGCCTACGACATTTGATGCTTCTATCACTTCGCAGATACATAGCAGGTTCCTGCTTCGCAGCTTGAATTTTATTTATGTTACTTTTTATCACGTAACCAATACAGCCCAAGGCGCGGACAAAAGTTTGACAATTACTTTAATTATGTGTGATAGTTAAAAGCAACAACCATTATACCGAGTTTTCATAGATATGCATGATCAATACTGTTCTCAAGCAAATACACAATAACTTGTAACAGCATACAGACTGACAGAACGAGAAGAATAGGAATGATGACGCAATTGACAGTACGCATGGGGCCTTCTCACAAAAGTACTGTGAGCTAATAGAAGTATAATCTTTAATCTGCAACAAAATGGAACGCATAATAAAATAAGCTAGAAATCGGACAGTAGAGGTTGACCACTACAAATGCTGAACTTAAGATGCATGTCTAGAAATTTAGCAGGCCAAATGTCAACTTGATATGTCACATTTCCTTTCTTCTTTTTCTTCGTTCGCCTTCAGACGTCAAAATGAATAAGTTTAAAGAAAGAAGCAGTCAATTTAAGCGTATTGATATCCGTATAGAGTTTCTCCTCATATGGAGTGGGTGTTGGCCAAAGTAATTTTTTTTCTCGGGTCTGCATATGATAGGAACCACTGAAACAATTATTTAGCTGTCATTGTACCAGCTCTACAGTTACATTCCACAGTTACTTCCGGTCGCCAACATGGCGGTTGGGCGTTAAACCGTTAAGGCCTGTGGCGTGTGTATGCTTGTAGCTACGGTTTGCAATCGCATTTTCCTCATGCTGGACTGGTAGTACATAGTTCCGTCGCTCTGCTACTGGGTGAGTGCGTGGGCGACACTGTGAGCTGTAAAATTCGCTTGGAATGCTTTTACATCTTTCCTGTACAGTCATCTGCATGTTCAGAACAATGACTATCGGCTGTTGCTGAATTGACTGATTTGCCTTTGCGGTTCACGGGTGCATTTTTCAGGAGACTCTTGGGAGTCGGCGCTGAAGCTGCGGAGTTCGTGCTTTGTGCGACACTTTCGGCGGATCGCCCTGCTGTAAAACACCTAGCCATGTGAGAAAACCCGGATCAATGAGGTCTTTCTGGTGGCTGCCGAGTCCATCGACGATGAACTGTGGTTTTCGTGGATGAATTTTGTGTTGGTTTTCTGGCGGCGGTATTATGCACAGTGTACCTGTGTGGGCTGTTGGATTGCCGGGACTCTTTTCACTTTTCACATTGAACATCTGGGGGAATTTTGTGTGATATTCACTGGCACAGGAATGGAGAATAATGGGGACGACCCGTTGCCGGGAAGTTGGAACCCCAAATAATAAACTAACTAACTAACTAACTAACTAACTAACTAACTAACTAACTAACTAACTAACTAACTAACTAACTATCTAACTAACTAACTAACTAACTAACTAACTAACTAACTAACCAACCAACCAACCAACCAACTAACTAACTAACTAACTAACTAACTAACTAACTATCTAACTAACTAACTAACTAACTAACTAACCAACCAACCAACCAACCAACCAACCAACCAACCAACTAACTAACTAACTAACTAACTAACTAGTTACATGCATCAGTATTTCTTATCTTTAGTTAATTAACCATGTGGTATTTCACCCTGTTGTGATCTGTCCGTAACGTGTTCTTTTCGGTTGAGTTTGTAATATGGATCATCTTTCTGGTGATTTAGGTGCTCTGATGTCTACTTGGGTCCATAAATGCTTATTATAAATCTCTTGGTCTCATCATAGGCTGAAGTAGTCCCCCACCTTCATTTATCGGTCGGCTTTTCATTTCCAGGTATTTGCAGCGAGAAGAAACCCTTTATATATTACAACGCTTTTCAATTTTTGTATAGTTATGTAGTGCGCCGCTGGGTCTGCTAATTGTGCGCTGTTTCAATTCTTCAGTATTTAAAAAAAAAACAACAACAACTGACTTAGCATATGTAACGAGAGTTTATTTGTTTCTCTTTATTTTACTCTGTCCACAGTATTTCTGCCGCCGTTTTTATTGCCCCTGTCTCTCCCCTGGCGTTACTTGAGAACTATACAGTAATGGCTGTATCTTCTTTGCTCCATTTTTAAAATCAGGAGAATCTCCCACCTCCATTATTTATTGAGTTTTTACTAATCCATCTATCCAGGTGCTGCTTGGGTAATGTTCTTCTATGCAGTGTAATGTTTTTCTTCTTTCATATTCATTCTAAATGTTATTTTTATCATCACCAGGAATCCTGTCTGTCATCTAAGGCAGGCGTTGTTCTCTCCAAGTTGGTAATCTGCTTCCGTTATTAATGGGTTTAGTTGGTTTGGTGCAGTGTATTAGATCTGTCCTAATGTTTCTTTTCACAGATTCTACAAAGTTATTTCGCTTTAGTCCTCCCCTTTCGAGACCATTACACATCTGGTGGATGGGGTAGTATGTCAGTGCAGTTCCTTTGAGCCAACAGAAATCTGGGACTTAATCTGGGTCATTAGAAATATAATACGTGATTTGTGGTTTACTGTCGTTGATTGGTTGAGTGGTTATGAATTCTTCGGAAGTCTGATTGTTAGCTCGTTCGTTCGGTGTATTGGCGCTCACGTCGTCTGAGCCCTGAAATGGGCTTGCGTCTATGAGAGTGAGGTTAGGTTAGAGACCACTTCCCCCTCCCCCACCCCGTCCCGGTATGAGAATACCATTTCCATGAGGGATATGTAGCATAGATCTCCTTCCTAACTCAAAGCTCACAGATATCTTCGGAGGTGTATATTACACTGCAGTCATGTCATGATTCAGCACAACACAAACGGCCATGCAGGGGTTAAATTAATCTTGGTAATGTTTGCCCCAGTTGTCTAGTTATTTCATTGTCAATTTGAACGAAAGGCAATATCCGGAGAGAGGTTTTCGTTCACTAGAAATATGACACTCGATCTAGTCCGCTAGAATTGTGGTTCATAATTTCGTCCATTATAGATGTAGCATTAATTTTGGTCAACCAGAAATGTGGCACTTTCTAGGCCGTTGGTGTACTCAGAGAATCACCCACACGCAGCAACACGGATGATTGCAACCATTCAGAGAACGAGAGCTGGTACTAGATGTTACCTCACCTAAATATGGTGGTCCAGGAAACAGGCAGAATTACTGCAATCTGGCCGAGAGAGTGATCATCGAAGAGGGGAGGCAAATCACAGTTGAGAATAAAAATGCGATGAAGTCGGATATACCGGTCATCATCATCTCATGCAGATAAACACAGATGGTTAAAGTTCCCATCTCACACGATCAGCTGAGCCATGGATCAGGTCTGCGCTCTAGTTTCAATTGTGCCGTCCAGACATGTGTCACTTTTCTTTCCATTTGGTCTTTTACCATCAAATGTTCCAGTTGTAACCAAGCTGTCAAGGTTATTTCTCCTCATAACCAAAAAGGTTTTGATTAACTACATCTAATGTGTCAATTCACTTAACAGATTGCATTTGCTTCTTGAAAACTGTCTCATCTTTTAATATGCCCGCCCATGATATCTGTGGTATTTTCCTCAGAAACCACATTCCTACTGCCATTACATGTGTCTCAGACTGTCTGCTTATCGCCCATATTTCATAGGCATGGAACAATATAGGTTATATATAGAACCTTAACATACTTTCTCTCACCGTATTCGTCAGCATTTTATTGGTATCTTTTCCAACGTGTACAGGGCTACTTTTGTCTTTGGAAAGCTGCATAGTCAGCAGTCTTGCCTTAAAGGAATACAATACAGCCAGCGGCTATTTAGAACAATCATCGAAGAAGAAATGAGACGTAGGATAACTCACAGACACATGGGTTGTTAACTATAAGCCTCAATCTTTAGACGACCATTTTGGCTCTCCCACAAATACTGCGCCAGGCTGACATATTGCAGTGTGTCACGTTATTCGTGACTAATAAACGTCTAGGAGCTGCACAGGGCGACATTGATCGACGTGACCAGCTCTGGGTTATGGCCTAGCTGTTATAGTGTAGTTTAGAAAGAGCAACAGAAAGAAACCATAACTTTCGTGTACCATAAATACATCCCTTAATGTCATGATCGCGCGACTATATCAGTATTAAAAATGGATCCATCTTATTTATAATATAGTAGGAATAATTAATACATACGCATATGCTATGATCACTGTGTACTGTAGTAAGACTACTTTACACACACACACGCGCGCACACACATGTGTGTGTGTGTGTGTGTGTGTGTGTGAAGAATCTTTCTTATGGAAGGGTTAGTGTTAATATATAGATGTTCTATAATTTTTTTTTTTGTTTCCTGATTATTATAAGATTAGAGATGTTTCAACAACTGTCCCAGATTAAACTAGCCCCAGATGGGTACCAAGGTTAGAAGTAAATGCGGGCGGCCTGCTATTTACTACATCACCTATCTATGCCCGTTGGTCTAGAAATGTATTTATGTATAAGAAATATCTCGTCTCCGACATTGTGTTTTGTATAAGAGTGTTGAAAATAATTTGGAGCAGTCAATATGATCTTTCTAGATATATTTAAGAGGCTAGGGCACAACGGAGAAAATAGTAGTAGTCAAAGCTTTTAGCCACATTATGAAGACCAAAGCTGAAACATATTTAAAAAAAAAATAAACCATTAATAAAAATTGAAGCAGAAAAAAGCAGCCTGTCATCGTGTCAAAGACAGCTATAATTGATACATTTCGTTGGAATCACGCGATTTCAGTAAACATGATCGTCCACGCCAGTTGACAAGCCGGCAAATGATGATGCTCTTCCAGCTGCAAGAAAAGCACATACCAATTATTTCGCTATTAAGCTAGGAATCGGCATTGTGTTAAAAGCTTTCCGTCAGCAAGAGGTATATTCTGGATTCTAGCTTACGACTGCCTCCATAAGTGCGAGGAGGTTCAGTACAACAGCACCATGTATTTACGTATAAGTGTTAAGCCACATAGTTCCATGTTCATTACAGGACTTTTCAATCAACCCCAGCATATATTGACTATATGTGTGTTATTAGATACTGTTAGTTCAGTAGTTTGCCTTTGCTTTCTGAATGGATGATGTTTCATACCATTGAAATCAATGCAAAGCCGTATGCTCTCAAATTGCCACTCGGCTGATTTCGAACACTCGACACAGTATTTCGGGGAATTATGAAAATGCGCGTCTCAATCTCCTCTAAGCCACAGATGCAAAATATACATAGAACAGCAATCGTGGAGGCGGAGCTTAAAAGTCTGGTTAACTCGAAAATATCGGCTTCTGAGCTTAAATATGTGGCCCTCTTAGCTAGATATGTGCAACGGCCGAATCCAGTTATCAACTATTGGGGAGCCCTTGAGGTTTTGACTATATCTACAAACGAAGTAGCCCCGAGATGAAGGAGCCCCGAGATAAAGGGGCCTCAAAACTGTTATTCTTCCTCTGACTCCAGCGCGGCCTTCTATGAAGGTTGATTGGTTCGTTAGTTGGTTGCTTGAGTAGATGATTGGAAGGCTGATTGGTTGGTTAGCCGAATGAAGGATGGTTGATTTGTAGTTCGTTGGTTAGTTAGTTAGTTAGTTGGACGATTGATTGGTTGGCTGGTTGAGAATCCTGTAAAAATCTTCGAGGTGTAACTCCTAAATTGGCTTCCAGTCCGCCTGCTGAACTCCAGATCGGGCTTGCCTCTAATGGAGTGAAGTTTCTGTAAAGATGCTTCTTCAGACTTATTATCACAGTACCAAATTTACGGATCTATGTTGCAGAGCTCTCCTTCCATCTCCATGATGTTATACTGACGTCTGAAGATGCACGAAGAATGGAGGGGAAAGATTGAATTCAACGAATTATGATATAACTTGTACAATCAAGTACATTATACTGACGACAGCACAATAGATTAATACGGGGTGTATTTTTAATAACTGTGCAGTGTTTGAAAATATTGCCTTTCCAAGTTTTGTATTTACCTATTATTTTGCATGAACTTTACAGAGGGTGAATACAAAACTTGGACCGGCAATATTTTCAACCACTGCACAGTAATTAAAAATATACCCTAAATATTAACTTGCTGTCTATTGTTTAAGCAGTGTGACATTGAGGAGGCTGAAGTAGCATATATGTCTGTTTGCTTTGTAGCCATGGATTCAAATACCCATTAAGTACTGATTTTGTTTTAATTTACATTATCCTGGACCCGCAGATCCGCCCAGTCTAAAAAGGTACCTGATAAAGTCCTGCAAATTAAAGGCAGCCGCCGTGATACCGACCACAACATCCATGCACTGGCGATTAGACTATACATATATTGTGCTAACACAGTATACCCTGGAGTCGAGGTTGCGCAGGCACCAGACTCTCGTCTACCGGCTCGGTGGTCATGGGTTCGCTTCCACATTAAAATAAAACAAAGGTGCGTGGATGAAGGAGTGGGAAGGTGGGTTAAAATTGGTCTGATCTTACAGTTCGACCCAGCCTAAAACAGGTCACAGGAAATGGCTTGGAATGGCAAGGCGACCGACCTGATACTGACCACATCACGGAAGGAAAACAATAGGTCTATAGAAAATATGGATCTACATCCATATGCTCAATGCGACTACAGGCGTGCTCAAGGCTCCTTTGCTAACTTCATTGTATTTACCGTTTATTCAGTAAGCCTGGCGACTTGGGCAAAGGCTGTTTACTTCACATGACATACAGCCTGACAGTGCTGTTCTTGTTAAAGACACGTGTTGCAAACTATGATTTCCAGAATTCACTTGTTATTTTGAAAGCTTCCCTGAAGTGTGTATACTGGCATCATTTCAAAATAAGACAACCTATCCACAAAAGTTTATTGATTCTATCTTTGGGTTCTAGAGAAAACATTTTGGGGATGCAAGCCGATGGCGGGGATTTAGAACGCTGTGCTGCTCTACAATAATAACACCAGGTGAAACATCAGGTGAACACAAAAAATACCACCTTACGGAGCAAAATACCCGTATCAGTTTGTTAATAGACAGGCGTAGTATCTGTTTCCTAACAGACAGGCGTTGATGTTGCTAGTCTGTAACGTTGTTAACTTGTATACAAAGGGAAAGGCAGTCCCACAGCAGATAATGCTGCTAAAGCATGAAGCGTAGGCCTTCACAGATTCTGGGCTATGGCACACGAGATAAAGTGGTTAGTTCACTTTCTCATCGACTCTTATTTCCAGACAATGCTCAGAAAATTCTGAGAAAAACTATCTGGTATCCATATTTATAAAGCTGGATCGACCCTGGAGACATGTTGGTTTGTAAAGAAAGATGTCTGCTGGGTATTGAACCCGGAATAACTGCTTTGTCAAGGTAGAGTGGTAACTACTATGCCACCTGGGCCAGGGAGGTCTATTCACATAAAGAGTGTGTGCATCCAGTATCCCTAACGATGCCTGAAATCCACTGCTGAACAATTCAAGAAATACGTGACAAAAATATATTGATGAGAAAACTGAAATAATAAACAGTATTTAAGTAATTAAAAAAATTATAATATTATAAATGAAAGAGACATTAAAGATCCAGCCTTCCCACCATGTGAGATAATGTCGTTAAGTTTTTGCAAGGACGAATGACTTGAATATTGTTCAGTTCTTCTGCGTCATTGACGGCTACGCACTCGGAATAGTCAAAGGAAGAAAAGGCAGACTGTGTGATACATAATTATTACTGGAGAGTATTACAAATATATTGCAATAAAAAGATAACAAACAGATGTACCCAACAAATACTCAATATTAAAGAAGATTGAGTGTTAAGAAAAATAATTTTGAGGAAAACAAAATAGTTTGGACATATTAAACGGTCATGCATGTCTGGAAAGTAAACATGTGCATGGAGGTGTACGGAGAAAACGATGAAGAGGAAGACTACAACGTATGTGGACTCAAAATGTGATAGAAAAAATAGGTGATAGGTGGAACGACAGCAACAGAGGCGAGGCAACGGGCTTGTGATAAATGATTTACACATGGCAGCAACAGAGGCGCAACAGCTGGCTTGTGACAAATAATTTACACATGTCAGCAACGGAGGTGAGATATCTGACCTGTGACAGATAATTTACACATGGCAGCAACAGAGGCGGAACATCTGGCTTGTGACAGATAATTTACACATGGCAGCAACAGAGGCGGAACATCTGACCCGTGAAAGATAATTTACACATTGCATCAACAGATGCAGGACATCTGGCTTGTGACAGATAATGTACACATGGCAGCAACAGAGGTGGGACATCTGACCTATGAAAGATAATTTACACATGGCAGCAACAGAGGCGGGACATTCATACACAAGGAACGGTGCCAGAAAAGGATACATATTGTCCTAATATGTGTTTTCGTGATAGCAGTTCCATAGAATAAGATCCCGGATGGTGTCATAATGTAATTAGCTTACGCTATGCTGGTGACACTGCCTTGATAACAAGAAGACAGAATAAACTACAGAAACTGGCATATGCAGTGATCGTAGAACATGAAAACAATGGGCCTCAGCTTGAATAAAAAGAAGACGGAAATAATGGTAATAATAATTAAATAACAGGGTAATTCCACAATCTGCAATTAAAGTCAGTTGTATTTTTTGGGGAAAAGTATAGAGATACAAGTATCTAAGCACACGATTATCATCACTTAGGAGAGCTAACAGAGAGATAAAGAATAGAGTGGGGGGAGGGCGGGAGCAAAAACTGTAATTTATGAACAGAAGAAAATCTGATGCAATAAATCGATGTCCTGACAATGAAGATTAGACATAGAATCCGTGTGTGTTAAATCAACCAAGTTTCAACATACGAATGAGTATCTATGATAATTAGTAAACAATTAACACATGGCTAACAATTACAATATTACAATATTAGTAAACAAGTAACACAATGAACAATTAGTAAACAATTAACACATTAGTAAGTGTTAGCATTGTGGTCTAAAAGATGTGGTGTTACAGAAGAATGCTATATGTCCTTTTTACATCCAAAATGAGTAGTGTAATATAAATATTTTGAGAAGCCAAGACCCAAAGAGAGCTTATCACATACATCTGAAAGGGCGGTTGTCTAAGCCTGGCCACATTATAAGAAGAGAAAAATTGTAACATGTTATGAAAGCTGGAAATATTTATAGAAAGAGAGATGGAGGATAGCACTTAGTGAAGATTATTGCCAGCGTTTCTTGTCATGAAAAGTTGTCAGCACATGAATTAATACATTCCGTTGTATATCGCAAGATGTGACGAAGCATGGATGTCCATATCAGTCTGCAAATCATTTGGTGAGTTTGATGATGGTGATGATAATGATGATGATAAACACAAATATATAAAAGTCGCAACAACATTACAACTAAAAGTTAAAGAAAAAATTCCTGGTCTAGCTTCCAAAAGTTTTCACACAAGTTATTTTTTTCGTTGTAAACATATTGACAGTGTCCCGCCATCAGTTATGCAAATTTCCGATCCCAGTGACAAATTGTCATTCTCCTAAGTGTCGACCCCACTTCAGTAATCTCATCCATTAGCAAGGCTCTGACAATTCTCTTCACTGCAAAAGCCAGGATCCTCGGGACCAGGAAGGGACACTAGCATAAAGTGACTTATAATATAATTGTGTGATGAGTGTAAATGTGTGTGCGTGCGTGCGTGTGTACGTGCGTGCGTCAGTCTGTGTGTATGTGTGTGTGTGTGAATGTGTGTGTGTGTGTGTGTGTGTGTGTGTGTGTGTGTGTGTGTGTTTGAGTGTGTCGATGACTTTCAGTAAGTGTTTTTATTTTCAACTCAAATTTATGGGAAACAGAAAAGCGTTAGGTTTGTTTTCTGTTGTATTGAAATATTAAAATTGTAAAATAATTTTAAAAGGTGCTTACTCTTCTTATTCTCGTTAATCTTCCTCCTCCTTCTTTCCCCGGCCTTTCTGCCATTCCCTTTCTCCTCTCCCCTTTTTCTCCCCTACTCCTTCTCTATTCGCCTTCCTTCGCCTTACTCATTCGCCATCCTCCTCCTTTCTTAGTAGACGCCATCGTTGCTGTGTGGTCTTCTTAACACGTTCACAACAGAGCGTCGCACTCATGCAAGCACCCATAAAAAAGATCAGCTCTTTCTCTGATCTCATTTATTTGGGAGAGGGTGGAAAAGAGGGGAGAAGGTGAGAGGAGGATGTGAAATAAAAGAACTAACTAACTTACTACTAACATAACCTGTGTAACCGAAAAACTCAGTAGCTTATCACATTAGCAAATAAACGAAACTTGAAAAACAACAACAAAATCACACTTACATACACATCAGAACACAGTCTATCCACAATTTCAGTTCATCCAGTTGTCAGGACTTGGATATCACCGATATTTTAGCCACATGTACTGATTTCAGTTTATGGTGATCTAAATGGCACATTTTACGCCCGGCTTGGGGACGGACATAATCACAAAACTATAGTAATTTTTAAACTCGGAGGGAAAAACCACGTGAGAGAGAATTGTTTGAGCTGGGGAATATTGTTGGTTCTGTTACATCTTTTTGCATTTTATTACATTTTACTCCGCGGAGTTGCTCTGTCTCTTGTGCCATTGTATTATTAAGTGTTGGTGTCTTCTTTAGTACCATCTTCTTTGGTACCATCAATCTTTATTGACGACGCCGACCTAGAGATAGTAGACCATTTTACATATCTAGGATCAGTGGTAAATAGCAAATTATCCCTAGATCAGGAAATCAACATCCGGATTGGTAAGGCAGCAACAACAATGAACAGGTTAAGAAAAAGAGTCTGGGAGAACAGGAAGCTTACTGCCAAAACAAAAGTCCTTGTCTATCAAGCCTGTGTCCTTAGTACTCTTCTCTATGGCAGTGAAACCTGGACAACTTACTCACACCAAGAGAACAATTTAAACAGCTTTCATATGCGGTGTCTGCGAAGAATTCTTGGTATTAAGTGGCAAGACAAAATCACAAATACTGAAGTATTGGAAAGATCAGGTTGTGTGACAGTTTATTCCATGCTCAGTCTTCGTAGACTTAGATGGATAGGACATGTTAGGAGGATGGATGATGGTAGAATACCAAAGGATATCTTTTTTGGTGAATTACAGATGGGTAAGAGATCTCAGGGTCGGCCTCTACTACGATACAAAGATGTGTGTAAGCGGGACATGATTGATACAGGCATTGATAATGCACATTGGGAGCAAGTCGCCGCTGAACGTGTTGCATGGAGGGCAAATATCAGAAATGGAATAAAGTCAAAGGAGAAAATTATTGCAGAAAAGTCACACACCAAGCGTTTGAGACGTAAGATGGTGCATGATGGTGGAAATGACCACGTGTTCACATGCACCCACTGTGAACGGACATTTACAGCGCAAATTGGCCTTATCAGTCACACTCGCTACCGCCATAGTTAAAAGTTATTATGCCTTTTTAGAGCACAAACTATCGTCTGTCAAGACGGCAAGGTGCCAATGGGTGTCTTCTTTAAGGAAATGCACGTATAGTTAGTGAGAGGGATGGAAGTTATGTGGACATGACGCTGGTAGCGCAGTAGTTAACACGCTTGCCTGCTAATCCGATGGTAATGGGGTTCGAATTCTCATCTAGATGGATGTTTACAAATGACCTTAGCTTCCAAGGTGACCCAGCTTAAAATGTGTGCCAGAAATGCATTGGGTTGTAAAGGTGATTGGTGTGATATCGACAACACCATCACTCGAGTGCCGATTGATCTATCTAAATACAGGGATAGAACCATATATCCAATAAACCGGAAGGTTGTTAAACTGTACTCATTTATTGTGGTGTTACTTATGATCCAGCACAGAACAGCACATTTGGTCTGACTGGATCTAGGCATAGGCTGGTATGTTCCTCAAAGACATTAGGTCGTAAGTAAACAGGTCAGGATTCAGTAAACACGTACAGACTGGCTAGGATTTAGCTTATGATTGTAGTGCCTCCTCCACGGGTGGTAGGTGTCAGTAACAACGGACTCGAACCCTATCCCTAGAGGGAGTAACTTCTTTAATTGAAAGAGTTACAATGTTAACAATTTAGAGTAAAAGGCGTCAAACTAACGAAACAGCAGGCTAATATAACGACGGTTTGGTACTTATATATTTAGAAAACAGGTGTGTCATGCGTTAAGAGTGGAGAGATGATAGAATTTTGACACAACAAGCAGGAGAAACCAGTAATTGTCGATCACGATCATAGCTGCAGGGAAAAGAATGTGAAAGACCATGGAATAACGCACTTAACTGTTCTCTTCTTCTTCTTCTTCTTCTTCTTCTTCTTCTTCTTCTTCTTCTTCTTCTTCTTCTTCTTCTTCTTCTTCTTCTTCTTCTTCTTCTTCTTCTTCTTCTTCTTCTTCTTCTTCTTCTTCTTCTTCTTCTTCTTCTTCTTCTTCTTCTTCTTCTTCTTCTTCTTCTTCTTCTTCTTCTTCTTCTTCTTCTTCTTCTTCTTCTTCTTCTTCTTTTCTTCTTCGATTACCTTTAGACAACAGTGTGAATAAATGCAAAGAGAGCAGCAGTCAACTTACATAAGGTTTTGGACATCTCCATAACGCTTTTAATCAACAGGAGCGGGTATAGGCGAAAATATAATAACATAATGATCGCAACACTTGCAGAGTTTTGAAAAAGCGCGGATATAATGAAAGCCAGGAAGACGAAAAATTATAAGATATGTCTGACACAATGGCGAAGGAGGTGTAACATTCTGGGCTAAATCAATCGGATCAAGTATTGGAGCTGTGTCTGGCTTCATATCAATCCGATTATCTGGCGGTCCAACGACCAAGTCGTAAAGATAACAAAGTACGCATGCGCGGCCTACCGGGCACGCGCTTG
The DNA here is from genome assembly GCA_014155875.1 of Cepaea nemoralis. Taxonomy (NCBI): domain Eukaryota; kingdom Metazoa; phylum Mollusca; class Gastropoda; order Stylommatophora; family Helicidae; genus Cepaea; species Cepaea nemoralis. The sequence goes on from JACEFZ010021329.1 coordinate 306,802, forward strand.
ACAACGGCAAACGGTGAGCGATAGAAGGCGGGAACTGTAATAGCGATGTTTACACGTTTTAACCCACAGTTTATAGCACAAAGCTGCACAATGACGCCACTGCTCTTTTCCATTGATGGATACACTAACGCAGTGTAAGCAATACGACTGACAGCGAAGGAGAGACTGGTAGAATATACATAAATATAGATTGCATATTCATTCATTCATTCAGTAGCATTTCCTTTGCAGAACCTCGCTCCCATAACAACCTTCCGGAAAACCTCTCGATCATAATCAAAATGTCCCGTGTCCGATACACCCGTCTGGAGATCATCCGCCACATCTTGCACCCATCTTCTCTTTGGCCTTCCTCTTCTTCTCCTCCCAGGCATTTACCCCTCAATGATATAGATTGCATAAATAGACGCAAAATCAGATTGTTGAAGCAGGCATATATATATTGCAGACACAGACTTACACAGATTGTTGAAACATGCATATATATATATATATATATACTGCAGAAACAGACATACTGTGATTGTTGACATACACATACTTTGATGGCAGAAACGGGCGCATAGGTAGACTCTTGGAATAACTCGATATACAGACTGCTGATATATATATATAGATATATATATGATATATATATATATAATATATATATATATATATATATATATATATATATATATATATATATATATATTATATTATATATAATCATCATCAAGTAACCATGCCAGCTGACGTAGGCGTTTATGTCTCTCCATATATCTCGGGCTTTGTTGTACTGGATCAACTCTGCTACTGTAAATTCCTCCATGCCACAGTCTCAATCCATCCAGCATAATTTGCCTTGGTCGGCTTCTGTCTCTCTTTTCTTCGATCATTCCAGTCGTCACCATGTTCTCCAGTGCCTATCTTCTCATCACATGACCAAGGAAAGCTGTTTATCTGTTCATGAAATCTTGGGAAGATAATGTGGTAGTAATGTTGTATTCCCCATCCACATCGAGGGCTTTTACCTCTGCCTTTCACAGCCATTTCCAGCTGTCAGGACAAGTGAGTGTCCTGCTCTGCTCAACTGCAGAGTTATCCACTGATCCTGCTGGATTCCCCATCGATATACATACAAAAGAGACATGTATGGACTGCTGACCTAGAAACATAAGTAGTTTTCTGAGACACACATAGGCATAACAGCTTAAATATACACATACACAGACTGCTAAAAATAGAATCAGGGGAAGACTGCTCAAATATCCATACTTACAGATTGCTGAAATAAATATTACGACAGACTGCTTAATTAGACACAAACATCTTTCTGAAGTAAACATATAAACAGACTGCTGCAGGTCCACATCGCTTAATGGGTAAGAACGCGTGTTCTTAAACATCCGGTGTGCTGATGCTGAGGTTAGTGGTTCAACCCCTACACTGGACAGCTGGACTAAAATGTTGACCTGTCGTCCTTGACTTTGGTACGTTAATTACAAGTACCTCTGAAGTCGGAGTGGGTTGCCTGATGGTGAGGGACACTGTTAATATGGAAAGCTAATCCACACGCAAAAGCCAGTCCATCACTACTATAAATAGTGTGTATGGGCTACGCTGGTGTTTCAAAGCGAGCGAGCGCGAAAAAAACAAAACAACAACAATACAGACTGCTGAAATAGACATATAAATTGTCTACCGAAAGAGACGCACAAAGCAGACTGCTGATATAGACACATAAATAGACTGCTAAAATATACGTAAATAAAGGCTGATGAAATAGAGACACCTGACACACACACACACGCACGCACGCACGCATCGCACGCACACGCGCGCGCACACACACACACACACACACACACACACACACACACGTCATTACCATCGAAAACAAAGCAAAGCGATCTGCTCCCAAATGTTCCGCAGCTGATTTCGGACCCTGGACTCTGAATGTCGTGCTACTGTGAAATATGATTCATTGCTTTCAAGCCACAACTAGAGGAGTCCAATTGACAATATGCATATATTTGGTGCTGACATATACTTAAACTACAAATTTATATATGCATCTATGTAGACAAACCTGACAGCAGACGACAAATCGCGCCAGGTTAAAATGCAAATATATAGCTTACAGGAAACTCGATGTGAGTGCATGCCTATTTATACAACTATTATGTTCTATTATAATAAATTGCACATACGTTTGCGCGGCTTTTAATTGTCGTGACTATAAATAATATGCTTCGATAAATTCAATAATATATTTTTGGAAGTACACTTTCGACTTCTGTTGTAAGTTGTTGTGAGTGTGTGGTCATATTTCATGGTCAAGCAGTGCACGCATTGTCATTGTCGATCTATAGTTCTAAAATTATCCCACAGCTCATTGTATTCATTCACATTATGCCCCATCTCCTATTATAGGCAGTAGTTTACCATTGCTTTCTGAACGACCTGCACTCATACCATTTCATAACCACCAACACAAGACGGTCTGCTGCCAAGTCGCCTGCAATGTGTTTGTAACGTGGTATGCGGGAGCACGAATCGCGCCCGTAACTCCTACGCCACAGTGCCGGATGTTACCGTTGCCGGGGCCCATAGGGGAAGCGAAGAATAGTAACGTTGTTGCCTTCCATGCATGTCGTAAGAGGCGACTAAGGAGGCTTTGGGCTGAGACTTAGTCTACAGTAATTGCGACTTCCGGTCCCCAATATGGCAGATAAGCATTTAAACTGTTAAGGCCTCTGGAGTGTTTACGCTTGTGGTTACGTTGTGCATTCGCATTTTCCTCATGTTAGACTTGTAGTGCATGATTCCGTCGCCCTGCTACTGAGTGCGTGGCGCGACACTGTGAGCTGTAAATTTCGCGTGAAATACTTTTACTTCTGTCCGTGGTTGTTCGTAGCGTGAACTGCATATTTGGAAAGATGGCGGCTAGCTGTTGCTGAATTGACTGATTTGCCTTTCTGGTTCACGAGTGCATTTTTCAGAAGACTCCAGGGAGTCGTTGCTGGAGCTCCGGAGTCCGTGCTTTGTGCAGCGCTTTCGGGGGGTCGCCCTGCGGAAAGAGACCGAGACATATGGGATAAAGCCCGGTGCAATGAAATCTTTCTGGTGACTGCAGATTCGATCGATGATGATCTGTGTTTTTTTTTTGTGTGTGGAGGACTTTTGTGTTGGCATTCTAGCGGCGGCATTGTGCACAGTGTACCTGTGCGGGCTGCTGGCTTGTCGAGACTCCTGTCTATTCCATTGTTCACATAGGGCAGTGAGGAGCATTTTGTGTAATATTCACTGGCACAGGAACGGAGCATAATGGGGACGACCCGTTGCTGTGAAGTTGGAACCGCGACTAACTAACTAACATAGATGGGTCGGTCGTCCGACATGTGAGAATCTCATGGGCCTTTATGGCGCGGGCCGGAGGGAGAATTGTGAAGGAGGACTCTGGTGCTTTTGTTGAGATCACAAGTGGCCTGACTATGGAAGTCATAGCAGTAAGTAAAGCAATAACATGGCTCGAGACACAGACATTCAATAGGGTATGTTTCCTTAGCGACTCAGTGAGCATGCTCAAGGAGATAGAGATGGGGTGGATCCGAAGAGAGTGGTTGATGTCTCTGGAGCGGTCTCGGCTGACAAAGATTAGTTTCATTTTCGTGCTAGGGCATGAGGAAGTACAAGGAAATGAGCGGGCTGACAAGCTCGCAGGTGGAGGGCGGATGCGCCATGGACCTACGTGACATTCTGAATACTCTACGAGAAGTAAGACTTTTGCGAGAACCAAGTGATGACTGCGAATCTACAACCATGGTCAGACCGCGAGAACTGCAAATTAAAAGAGGTGTGGCCAAACAAGAACACTATGCAGGAAGCCAAAGAAGATTGATAAACCAACACAGAACTGGTGTCGTGAGCCGCTACACGCTGCGGGAATTTGCTGAGGAGGGGATCCGAGCACTTTTGGACTGAATGGTTCGACGTGCAATGAGGATGATCTGTCGACTAACTAACTAACTAATTAACTAACTAAATATACCGGGAAACGGCTTGGCTATCACATCACATAACTTCAGTACACAATGCTCCATGGCACGTAGATTAAATTCGTTATTCTTGTTATCGGATACACGTTGATATGTGCCACTGTGCTGACTTCCGATCCTATACTTTGATTTTATCAACTACTAGCTGACCCGGCCCGGCTTCGCCCAGACTCTGGTGGGGAGCATCTCATTTAATTCATATAAGTAGTCATATAAGTTCTCGTTCCCGTTACCGACTATCTGTCTGTCTGTCTGTCTGTCTATCTGTCTGTCTGTCTGTCTGTCTGTCTGACCCGGCCCGTCTTCACCCAGACTCTGATGGGGAGCATCTCATTTAATTCATATAAGTAGTCATATAGTTCCCGTTCCGACTATCTATCTGTCTGTCTGTCTGACCCGGCCCGGCATCGCCCAACTCCTGGTGGGGAGCATCTCATTTAATTCATATAAGTAGTCATATAAGTTCCCGTTCCCGACTGTCTGTCTGTCTGTCTGTCTGTCTGTCTGTCTTTTTGTTCCCCCCCGGGGTCCCTTTTTAAAA
>JACEFZ010021330.1:0-5000 GCA_014155875.1 Cepaea nemoralis
AATTCCAGATTCTTGCACCCCTCGACGAACTGACCGTTACCTCAAACCCAATGCATGCACTGTTCTTTTTTTTTTCGGATTTTGTAAGAGTAGAAACCATTGCCTGCGCTCAGCTTCTATACAAAATTGTGTACAACTTCATAGCGATGCTTTGAGGTTTGACACAATTTTCGCCATTCATCCCAATGAAAATTATTCACACATTTCCAATGTTAGCGATAATTAGTAGATTTAAAAAAAAAAATAATAATATAATCAGGTTTCTTAAATAACCCACATTTGACGACCCCTCCTGAAATCCTAGTTGAAAAACTGCGCGGGGTCCTTGGCATCGGCCAATCCCGTGAAAAACGTAAAATATTCAACACTGAACGCTGATTGTCTGGCTACGCTATAATCATTTAAGCTTATGATTTCATCGTCGACCCGTAAATTAGTATACCGCATATAACAAACTTTGAAATCTGCTGTAAATGCAACAGATAAATTGTTTTGTTGGTGACCATAATGATAAGGTTATATGCTAAATCTCATCATTGTCTTCAGTTGGTTACTGTGATATGGAATTTTATATTGGGGCAGACAAAAAATAAACACACTATAGTTGAGTTTCGTCAATATTGAGAACCAACGTTGCTTAGGTCTTTCAGTCGATGATATTCTGTTACTGCTGTCGATCTTACTCAGCTAACTTCTTAGATGTTACCTATTCAGCTGTTCCCCGCTGAATGATTCTAAATATCTATTCACGGCCTGACTTTCCGTCCCGTCCCGTAACTCTGTAAGTTGTCCCCCTGTTATTGACCGTCGTTCGTCTTGTCAACTGTGTTAACACTTCCGCGAGTCGTCTTCGGGTTACTGTTTGTTCCGTAACTAGTGTGTTACATCTTTCCGACACTGTCAATAAAGTTCATCACCACTATTCTTACGTTAACACTTCTCTAGCTGCTTTTGGTCTATGACATTACGGCTCCTGAAACTTCTGAGAAAGACGATCTGCATGATATGGACCACATCAGCCAACGAGTGCCGGTTGGTCTAAAATATGGGTCAAGCATTATATACAAAAAACGCCTTATGGCGTTAAAATAGATTCTTTGCAATACTTTTTCTTTTACCATTGACAATCGTGGATCATATCAATTGGGTTTCTACTGTGTTCGCTATCCATCTTAAAGATCATCCGTGACAGACAATCTAACCCAGTGTTTCCCAACCTTTTTTGTGCTATGCCCCACCTAAGCCTTTCTAAAAGTCTTATGCGCCCCCCCCCCCCTGAATATACATAATTTTTTTTAATATTAAAAAATTAAAATGTTGACCCGTGGACAGCGGGTATGAAACAAAATTTAAAATATTCCTCAGAATACTGACGAATTTTTTTCTTAATTGCACCACTCATTTCATTATGGGCTGAAATAAATAAATATAACATCAATTAAAAACTGAAAAAAAAAATGAACTGTAGTAAACATAGACTAAAAATGCATATTTATATATGTATGGCACATTTACTTCACCACAACAAAAAAAAAAAAAACAACGCTTTCATTTGACAATTTTTTTTCTGGAAAATTGTATTTCTAAAATTTAAATTAGTAAACATTACTAATTGAATTTACATACCATTTATATATCACCTATATTTATACAATGTATATATTTTTAAAAACAGCGAGAAGTTACTTATACTGGACGTTTAACCAGCTCGAGTAGCGACAAAGCGTCGCTATATGGTTAATTAAACATTTGGACGAGTCCATTTTCGAATTGCCCCCCCCCCCCCTTAACAATCGAATCGTGGGCCCCATGTTGGGAAACACTGATCTAACCTGTAGGCAGTAACTAGCAGCGGTTGTAGCAAGTGTCCACGAAAGTAGACACCCTGATTGGAATGCAATATAAATAGATAGCATATACATGTCAGAAATGTTGAAAGCAAGGGGACGAAGTATTCCAAGACAAGAATGCATTTATGGGCAGCCATATCGATGGATTTATGATAGGATGACTTGCCGAAAACGTTTGCATGCAGGTCTTCGGGATGAATACCCAGACATGGCTGCATTTTAAAATATCTCTAGGGACAAGAAAAACCGCTCATGAAACAGAGGACCGGAAAGCGCACAGATACATTCAACGAGCAATCTATTTAACAATCAACTTGGGACGGAGTGGTTTAGAGACTGGCCTCCGTTTCGACTTCGAACAGTCATGGTTCGTTTCACGGACTGAATGTCAGAGAACATCAAAGAACAAACAAATCAAATTCCGTAATAGAGAACTTGCTGTGTGAATGTGAAGTGTTTGGATCATCACTTTTTATTGCCATGAGTGCATGGAGGAATAGGTGGTCAGTCTCTCTCTCTCTTTTCTATAGCGAGTGTCCAACGATGATACTGAACACCGTTCATGTTATTATCAGAGTAACGTCCTAACCATAACACCACGGCGCCCGCTGAACATTTACCGTGGTGAAATCAGTTTCGAAAAGATTAGTTAAATGCGTGACTTTTACAGGACGTCGCAATTAACCCCAATAATGTTTGGCTGTTTAAAAGGCAAATTTTATTTTCAGTATGTTATCACATATTTCTGAACAATTGACGCTCATACAATCGAAATCAACACAAGGCAGTCTGCTTCCAAATCGCCCGAGCTGATTTCGAACTCTCGGCTCGGTATGTTGGGGAAGTATGAAACTGCATTTCACTATCCCATAAGTTACAGACGCTGGTGAAATGAATGATAGAGAACATCTATAAAGGTGAAAATAATTTCGAAAAAAAGTAGCTTATTATAAAAGACTGGAAAATAACAACATAAAATAACACAAAGTAATGCAGCTTTACATAACAGAATTACGACAAATACAGGACGTTGCGGCGACTAGCCTTCATCAGCAAAAGAATACATGCACAGGACAAACATTTGTCAGCATAAACAGGAAGCATTTCCTTATGAATGTCCTTTGCAGGCAGTCCTTTTGCTCACAAAAACCGCACAACAGCACATTGCTCTTTGGTTGTACAATCCGTAAGTACAGTCGCCATCTTGTTTATTACGCTAGCTCATGAGACAGCTAGCGCCACCCGACGAACGGGAATATAAAGTTGATGTTGCTGTCACCTAATGACACCCGTAAAAATAAACACCAACTACATTCACTTGAAATCCCACAGAACTGTGTGACTTACTTACTGACTCGCTCTCGTAATTCGTCCTCTAATCTCTGCTTCTTTCCTCTACGCTATGCGCCTAACAATACATGTGTGTTTTTGAATAACGAAAACACAAACAATAGTTTGCACGATTTATTGCCTAGCATATTTCGCTGCATCTCGTTTGTGTGTATTAAACAACTCGCGAAAAGCATGTCTCTATCAATTACATTACCGGTTTCCAAAACGTGCAGTGCAATGGACGACGCTGGAAGTTTGTAATTGTGGTGTGTTGGTCTTTTCATGCTGCCATCGCCTGTATGTGTAGTATCTTGTCAATCCAGTTGGGTATGTGTTCAACAACTCTGCTGTGTATCTGCCGCTATGTTCTGTCGATGTAGGTAGACTCGCACCTGCATGTGAATTGGTACATTGGTGAACTGGAACACAAAATAGTCGCTTATTAAAGTTTGCAGAAGCCATCATGATTAATATACATAAGTCAGTTTTGTGCTAAGCAGAAAAACATGATAGTCAGTTTAAAATTACCCTGGTAGACAATTGACATTACTTTGCGAACATGTGTATATTTCAGCTTGGAGGATTTATCTAGTTATTTTACTTTATGTTGTGTGAATTCTGCAGTATGTACCTGACGAGATGCAGCGAAATATAGCCAGGCAAAAAATGTGCAATCTATTGTTTGTGTCTTCGTTATTCAAATTCACTACAGGAAAACATTGTTTTTATTTTCTGAAACATGTGTGTTTTTATGAATTGCATTCCAAGGAGATGACCGAACAATTTGATCTTGTGGCTTGAAATACACGTGGCACTAGGGAATATAATGACATGTAGAGTGCGTAAGCACATAACCTATTACCCTATAAACATATGACCCTATTGCACACCTTTGCGTGTATTGGGCATATGTTGCGTGTCCCATATTTATATAGCCCAACCGACATTTAGTGGGTGATGTAGTAAGTATCACACCGGCCTCCTCCACTTTCCCGTAACATTTTCTGTCACGCATTTCAGGCTGGGTTGATCTGTATAGCCGAGGTCGACTTTACAGAAACACCAGAGAGATTCGAGCACTTGAACCCCGTGCCGGAGGGCTAGAATGCTACCACACTGCTCTACCGCAGTTCGCGTACAGTGTGTATAATAGTATTATATATTATAACAAAACATCGGGATTCTCCGTGGCGGAAGTGGATAAAGCCGTCTGACTCAGGGCTCCGAAGATTGTGGGTTCGATTTCAGGGCCGCACCCTTCGGTTAAAGAGTGTATTTTTCCGGAGACTCCTGAGGGTCGTCGCTGGAGATACGGATTTCGTGCTTTCTGCGACGCTTTCCGCGCTGCGGAAAGAGACTGAGCCATATGGGATAAACACCTGGTGCAATGAAGTCAACCCTGTAGACTTTGAAGCGACTTTTACTATATTATAATGTTATTATTTAACGATCTTTTGGAAGTAGCCTTATCTGTGTTTATTCTAATCCCAGAGGACGGTATTTAAATGAATCATCCCACGCTCCCGCGAAATTTTCAAACCATCTGATCGCGAGGTCTCAACAGTGTAATGAAAAAAAAGGTGCTAGAAAAAATATTAGAAGTTGGTAAATTGGTTGGTTGGTTGGTTGGTTGGTTCGTTCGTTCTTTAACTGGTTAGTTGGTTGGTTGGTTGGTTGGTTGGTTGGTTGGTTGGTTGGTTGATGGGTTGATGGGTTGATTAGTTGGTTGGTTCATTGATTGGTTGGTTGGTTCTTTGGTTTATTGATTGGTTGGTTGGTTGGTTGGTCGGTTGGTTGTTAGGTTTATTGATTGATTGA
>JACEFZ010021330.1:10000-47500 GCA_014155875.1 Cepaea nemoralis
TATCTCCTTCTGTCTACACCAACTGTCTGGGACGGACAACAAAACAATACAATAAAAGTTGGAGACGCAGACAAAATGGGCAAGAACTTGTCGCTACAGATAAGATACACGTCGCTATGTTTATGTAAAGCAATTATCCAGCATATCAAAGCTTCAATTCTGCACTGCTGATCACCAGTTTGGCATCCGTCAATTTTGGCGCGTGGCGATGCAATCTCCCCTACAGATCTCCCCTACAGATCAATGTGTGTTTGGCTGGCCAATGACATATATCTTCTATTTGGGGAACAATCATTAACCGAGGAAGATGTCAATACAATTCCGAAAATAATCCGTGTGGTTGTATAATAGAAAAAATGCTTCATCGAATTGTGTTTACCTTTTGAAATACACCATTACTTGTGGTCTTGAATTGGTTTCTTGGACTGTCAGATCTCAGACAAATAATTTTAATTTAAGTTTGATGTCGGGTCTGAATGTAACGAATGCAAATTACAAAAATAAATGTTTACTTTTACTGCGAATTTTCATGAATATGAATCAATCAATCAACCGGGTGCCGTCTCCACAATGAAGGTGGACTACAATGGATCTCCAACACTGTCTGTCTCTCGCCTTCACTGTACATTCTGTCAGACTGCTGTTTGTACATCTCTTGATGTTATCTTCCCACTTGTATCGTTGTCTACCTCTTGCTCACTTACCTTCAACCTTACCCTCTAGTATGGTTTTGATAAGAATTGTGTGTCTTTTAACTTGACTGAAATATTTAACTTGCCTCTTGTTTTATTTCTTTCATCAACTCTCTTGTCATTCCCAGTTGTTCATGAACTTCTGTATTTCTGAATTTGCCCCCCCCCCCCCCGCCACCTCACCCCATGAAATACGACATATTCTTCTGTATATACACATCTCCAGGGCCTTTATTTGACTTTCTAATTGCTTGTTCATTGTCCCGGATTAAGCACTTTGACAATTCTCATTTGTAATGCGCTGTTATTCTCTCTAGAAATTAAGAATATAATACTTGGGTTTCGACAGTAAACAGCAAAGGATCTTCGCCAGAACCTTGTAACAGTCTTACGTACAGATATGATTTCATCAGTCTATTTTAACAGAAAATCAAAATGAACATCCCATACTTGTATAGACCAGTGGTCACTTGATGGCTAATGTTGTCAACATCACACCCTCCCCTTTACTTCCCAGAATATTTCATGATACCCATTGTAGGCTGGGTTAACGTAGGAGCCCGGTTAAACTTTACAAACAATTCCCCGCCTCTATGAGGATTCCAATATACGGCCATAGGGCCTGGAGGCAAGAGTTCTATCCCCCCCGCGATGCCGAGGCTCCTCACTTGATTATTAGTTTTAATTAATGTAGCTGTGATTACAATTGTTGAATATCCAAACACATTACACTTCTCGTATTCTTACAATTGTGTTTGACTTGTAGCTCTACGTTTTCGTTTGATGGGTATACTGAGGAATTATTTCTAATAAAAGTTTTGAATTCAGTAATAGAACTAAGTCATTTATTTCTTCATCGTCATCATTATTTATGATTTTGATTTTTTTTTGTTGTTTTTGTTGTTGTTCGTTTGTTTGTTTGTTTGTTTGTTTTTTTTTTTTTTTGTTGTTTTTTTTTGTATGTGTGACTATGTCAGAACTATAGTCTGTGATAAATGAGCATAGCCTTGTACAGCATGGGTGTGTGCTCTGGCAGAGAGCGTGAAAGATTGAAGAAGCTTTGAGAAAAGAGATCTGCCAGTCAACTGAAATAACTGGCACCAGATAATATGAAATAAAACAGGTACTCGAGACATTTCTGCTTCTGATTCTCGGGGACATACGCGCATGCGCACGCACGCACACACACACACACACACACACACACAGACACACACACACATATATATATATATATATATTATATATATATATATATATATATATATATATATATATATATATATATATATATTCAAAACAATGTTTTCCCGTAGTGAATTGAATAACGAAGACACAAACAATAGATTGCACGATTTATTGCCTGGCATATTTCGCTGCATCTCGTCAGGTACATACTGCAGAAATCACACAACTTACGTGAAATTAACTAGATAAATCCTTCAAGTTGAAATATACACAATTTCGCACAGTAATGTCGATTGTCTACCACGGTAATTTTAAGCTGACTAACATGTCTTTCTGTTTGCACAATTCTGGCTTGCGTTGATAGATCATAATTGCTTCTGCAAATTTTAACAAGCGAGTATTGTGTGTGTTAAACAACATGCGAAATGCAGTGTCTCTGGACACAACATGGCGACTGGCGACAATGTGCCTGCCGATTGAAGACGCCGGGAGCTTCCGGTGTGTCGGGCTCCTCGTGGCTATCATCTCCTGTGTGTTGTATCTTGTTGACCCATTGAGGTATGTGTTCTGACACCCGTTTGTTAAGCTGTCTCTCCGTTCGACCAATGTAAACGGCCTGGCATCTACATGTGAATTGGTACATACAATTGTTTGTGGCGTACAGAGGAACAGGCTCTTTGACTGTTGGTGTAGGAATGGGTACGGTTTTACATCTAATGACTGGAGTTGCCGCACAGAATGTTCGACCTACTGCTGTAGTAAGCCGGTCTTGTAGACGTTGCATTACGTCATCCCCTCGAAAGGTTAGCTGGATGAATACCTTGAGTTTAGGGACTGTAGTTACGTCTGCTTTGGGTTTGAGCTGTTGGCAATGGCGCTTTATAAATCCTGTGGAGTACCCATTCAGGTTTAAGACATTCTTCAGAGTTTCAAATTCCACATTACTGTGCGAAATTGTGTATATTTCAACTTGAAGGATTTATCTAGTTAATTTCACGTAAGTTGTGTGATTTCTGCAGTATGTACCTGACGAGATGCAGCGAAATATGCCAGGCAATAAATCGTGCAATCTATTGTTTGTGTCTTCGTTATTCAAAATATATATATATATATATATATATATATATATATATATATATATATATATATATATATATATATATATATATATATATATATATGAGTGTTTACATATATAGGGAGAGAAATAGGGAGAGAGAGCAAGAGAGAGGGCAAGAAAGAGACAGAGAGGAAGAGAGATTAAAGAGAGAGAGAGAGAGGAGAGAGAGAGCGAGAGAGAGAGAGAAATAGATAGAGACATAGAGGTGAGGGTAAGGAGTGTGTGTGTTGATGATGTGCATGTATTTTGTGTGCACTTTGTTGAATTTAACCTGCACCTATATTATTATTCTGCTTCTCTTCCAGGTGTGTATTCCTAGTGGAACCATTGACGCACTCTACAGTCCACGGGTGTCTTTCCAAGCTGCACGCTGAACGCATGCCATCTTTGTAATCACAATCAAGAATAGGACTTTCACAATCGTGAACACAAGCACAATGACGTCTTTATTACATGGAATTAGTATGTCCTCCAACGCATTATAATCAGCACAGCATGTCTTCGCCATCAAAACTGCAGTGCAGAGAAGGACATGAAACAAGTTTGATGTTCGCAATGTAATAAGGGAAATAAGATCTTGCAAGATCGTATAATTGCAATGTATTTCTTCTGGGAGATCTTTGTCTGGTAATTTCAGAATTGATGTGTTTCTGTTCCAAATTGCACACTGAGAATACTTTATTTTATTGCATTAACTAATTCAATTTCCAAAGGATAATATAACCTCAAATGTGACTTCCCATTTTGACAGGACGAAATATTGCCATACTAGACTCATCGTGCTGTTCGTTTCATGGTATCTTCCACACTTTTAATGCTCAGTGAATGGAAATTTACATTATAATAATTTATCATTTGATTGTGTACCATGTCTGGTCCAGCTGTACTTTTGTTCGGCACTGAATCAGTTAACATGTGTTGTGTAACCTACCAGTGCATGTAATGGGCTGTCGTGATCGCATACCACTTTGTACTTGGTGAAGTATTCACGACTTCCATTCCACACGATCAATTTGCTACAAGCTAACTTTGTTTGGAATCTGCTCTAATCGAACTCCAATACCGGTTATCCTGCTACAGACAAACGTTGCTGTTGATGACACAGTAGGTTGAAATAGTTGTACTACATAATAATCTTAAGGTGTAACGAAAAGACCAGAATTATTTTAAAACAAAAGATTTGCCTAGAAAATTAACATGAGGTTGGTCGCGACGTCCTGCTGGACATGAAATATTCCATGAAGTTAATATTTCAGTTATGAATAAACACGAGTCGCTTCTTAAATTGATTTGTTTAATTTAGAGACCAGAGAATCACATTTCAAAGTCATTTCAAAAAGGCAGCGATGATTTTCTGAGAAATTGATATAAAAGTAATCAAAGATAAAATAGTGTGCTTCAGTTATTGAAAGGGCATGATGGATACTACATCGGCGGACAGCGAGGAGGACATCACGTCCATGTATATCCTGAATGTTAATGACGTCCTAAATATCTCTAATGTGACATTTCACTATAATAGTGATGACTTGATCTCGACGACGGAGATGGCTCCTATCATGACAGTGGCCGAATCTTTACAAACAACTCGTTTTGTTGTCCAGAGTGTCCTGACTCCAGTTATAGTGACCATTGGCTTGTTGGGAAACTTTCTGAACATACTCGTCCTCTTCCAGCCCTCGATGAGAACGTCCACTAATGTGTATCTGTTAGTTTTGTCGCTTGCTGACAGTGTCTTCTTGGTGTTTAATTTTGCCCTGTCAATTCTTGACTGCAGAAAGAAGGGACTTTCTTACACTGCTTATCGCTTTAACCCATACGGGAGATTCATGAGCAACTTTTCCGGCAATGTTGGTGTATGGGTCACAGTTGTGTTTACGGTTGAACGCTACATTGCAGTCTGTCATCCAATTTATGGAAAGATGTGGTGCACCGTGTACCGTGCCAAGCTGGCATCAGTGACGCTTGGGTTTCTTACATTAGTGAACACTATACCAACCATATTTGAGCTGGAAGTTGTGGACAACCCTACTGGTCCTGTATGTAGACGTACAAAGTTTGCTACGAATCTCAGCTACGAGATTGGATACTCTTGGTGGTATGTCACAGCTTTCACCTTTATTCCGTTGATATGTCTTACAATATTCAACGTGCTCCTCATTCGCGCTCTCTTGGTTGCGAGCCAACAGCGGCAAAAGCTAGTTCTAAGCTCGACAACATCCTCCAGATATCACGAATCCAACGGAGCCTCCAAGAAAGACAAGCATCGTCAACATATCTATCTCTCCAGCAACCTCTCCAGCACTCATCAAATTACGGAAACATCGTCATCTTCACCCTCGGCATCTGTCTCGTTGCCTGTCCAACGGAAACCCCGGCAGTGCAAAAGATTCTCTCGCGAACAGAACAAAGTAACGCTGATGTTGATTACCATAGTCATGATCTTTCTGCTGTGTCAGCTGCCATGGACGGCTCTCTATTTGTACCAGACGTGTATCTCCATAAGTAATACCAGCAACAGGATCGGCGCTGAAAATAGCGGGAAACATTTGCAACATGCTACAACTGGTCAACGCGTCTGTGAACTTTTATTTGTATTCCTGCTTCAGCAAGCGGTTCCGAAATACGTTGGCGAATTTAATGATGTTTTGGCGCGGTTGGAATGTGTCTCCTACGAGCGCGTGATATATTACTGCTATTAATTTCTTGTTTGTGCTTGCTTATGTGATGTGATATGATGTGTGTATGTTTGTGTGCGCATGAGCAGTATCGGACGAGGGTTTGACACCTAGGCTCGTCGTCTGCTAAGTGAGAGAACGATTGGCCATCTATTCCTCCGCGCGTTCAGGCCTACAAAATGTGATATCATCATATGATGTGATGATGTGATGTGTATCATATTACTCATAGCAGGAATCTACTTATGGATATGTTGTCATGTGATGTATGTATTGTGTGTATATTCGTCTGTGCTGTTTGTTGTTTTTGTGTATCTCGTGTGTGTATGTTAGTGAAAATTGTGTTTTTTGTGACATTATTGTATTTTTATGTGTAAAAATATCTTCTTGTCATGAAATGCATTTTCACGTGTAAATCTGACTTTTTGTCACAAAGTTTTGTATATATAAATGTTTCTTCTTGTCACGAAATGCACATTCGCATTAAATATCACTTCTTGTCACAAAGTTGTGAATACGTGTGTAAATATGTGTTTTTGTCAACAGATTGTGTAAGTAAAAAAGGTATGTAAAGAACAAAATCACACGCTTTACATGTGCATCGAGCATACGGTGCCAGCCGTACATTTTTTATTGGGCCAATTGGGATTTCCGGAAGTGAAGAAATCAATATTACGCCGGCAACCTTTACTTACAAAGACATATTCTGGTACCCGCTTTACACTGGGTCACACTGTGAGACCAGGTGAATTTACAAACGATGACTCTAGCACCGACAGGCTAGTGTGCTAGTTACTGCGCCACTGTGGCTTCCCGTGGTTGCGTTTGTTTGTGTCACTTTTGGTCACAATGTTGTGTAAGGATTCGTGTGTAAATGTCGCTTTGTGACACAACGTTGCGTTTGAATGTGTAAATGTCGCTTTGTTTTTTTACACAAAATTGTGTAAGGATTCATGTGTAAATTTCGCTTTTTGACACAACGATGTGTATGCACTATGTAATGGTGCTTTTTGACAAAATGTTGTGTAAGCATTCATGTGTAAATGTCACTTTTTGACTCATGAATATATAAGTGTGCCCTTTTATCATAAAATGATGCACTACATGTGTAAATATTACTTTCTTTCACAAGGTCGTGTATGCATGTGTAATAACCGTATATCCCACAATGTATTTGTTGGTTGTACGTGTGGATGCTGCTTGGGGTCAAAAAGTTGTGTATATATGTGTAAATGTTACATTTCATTACAAACTTGCATATACACGTGTAAATGGTGTCGTTTATCATACAACTGAGCTTAAGTAAGTTGCATGTCCTTCACAGGACGTAGCAGTCAACCCCAGCATTTTCGCTCTTCGTGATTCCTGAGCACATTTTACGTTCATTAAGTTTGCCATTGCTGTCTGAACGACCGGCTCCTATACCTTTTTCGAAAATATCAGCACTGCTGTGTTTCGAACCCAGGTATAAGGGCTCACAAACCGCGTTCGCAAGCCCTTAAGGTACAACAACTGAGTATACATGTGTAAATGGTGTCGTTTATCATACAGTCCTGTATACATGTGTAAATGCCTCTTTGTGTCACACGGGGTTGTATGTATGTGTAAATGTTGCTTTTGCCAGACCATTGTACAGGTATGCATAAATATTGCTTTTTGTCACAAAGCTGTGTATGCATATGTTTTGTGTGTTCGCGCGTGTGTGTGTGTGTGTGTGAGAGAGAGAGAGAGAGAGAGAGAGAGAGTGTGTGTGTGTGTGTGTGTGTGTGTGTCCGTGTGTGTCTGTGAATGGGTGTGTGTGTTTGTGTGTGTGTGAGTGAGTGTCCGTGTGTGTCTGTGAATGGGTGTGTGTGTTTGTGTGTGTGTGAGTGTGTCCGTGTGTGTTTGTGAATGTGTGTGTGTGTGTGTGTGCATATATATATTTGTGTTGCAATTTATCACAGAGTTGTGTATGTATTCATAAATGTTGCTGTGTAATCCTCGTGTGCCTGCGTACTTTCGTACACGATGCGATACACTAAGCTAGATATTCACACCAGTATTATAATCACAACATACTGTAACCCCCCCCCCCCCCCACAATCCACCACCCATTTAACGGGCAGGTCAGTACATGTTTCATAGTTGTGTTTTCGTTACCACATAATCGCCAATGTCGATATGCGATAAGATTGGGAGATCTATTCCGGGTTGAGAAATAAATGTCGCTTGCCCGAGCACACACCATACAGCCTTCAGACTAATATTTATGTTGAAAATCCCGAGTCTTATTCAGGCTGGAGCACACGTCCCTATCCTATAGTGTGAGGCTGGCATACATCCCACGTAATCACAGCTCCTCTGCTCAATAAAAAGTTATTTGCATGCCCTTTATATGACGTTGCAATCAACCCCACGATTTTGTGGCTGTTTGCGATTTACTATGTAATTTAGTTTGTGTTCAGCTAGTCTGTCATTGCTTTCTGCATGCCACCGGAATCAACAGCAAGCGTTTTGCTTCCAAATCGCCTGCTTACTGAATTTGAATCCACGATTGGGTATATTGTGAAATTATGAAACCGCGTTTCACTATCCCGTTAGCCACATCACCGGTAGACAATAGGCAGTTCAATAAATAACAATAACAATGTGTTATTACTTTTTATTTAATGCTAAATTAATTATTAAATGACAAGCACGCGAAAATCTTAAATGTGGCACCTGTGCTGCTGCTGAGATCGCACTTGTTGATGGTGTCAGGCGAGCTTCTTTTCGACGGATCAACATCACGGCACACGGGTGTAACCCATAAGTGCTCCCTTCTACTCCTAACTCGAGCCTGAGTCCGGAGAATCATAGCTCAGTGCACGATCTCCGTAGCACCGGCGAGGATCCTGAAATGCTTTGGGTAGATTTTTACTTCGAAATTTTGCCCAGGTAGCGCCCTTAGGCTACTCTTTTCTTTCTTTTTATTTATTTTTATTTTTTAAATTTCTAACTGCCAAAGGATTATTTACGTGCGTAACAACACACACGGGTGTCCGATCTCACTACCCAGAGACCAGAGGACATTTTGTTACTAGGATGTCCACGTGAAAAAATCTCGGCCCTCGCCGGGGCTTGAACCTGGGACCTCCAGCACTCTAGGCGGACACCATACCTCGAGACCACTCAGCCCCCCCCCCCCTATTTCTGTCTTAGTAAACCCCTAGTTATCGATCTACATACTGGTGTACTGGGAAACGAGCAGGGAGACAGATTGGCTGTGTCTGCACCACTTGGTGAGGTACTGGTGCATGACAAGGCAGATGTGGTCGGGGCCCTTTGTGTATAGTGGATAAAAAAAGGTAGATCACGACGGCTTGGAAAGAATGACGCTGCATGAGGTAATCAGAGGATCTGACCGGTACTCGAAACTCATAGGGAAAGGCCAAACAGGACAAATAATCAGAGTGTTACAGGTACCATTAGTATCGAGACTCTTCGCCGGCTGTTGCAGATGAGGACGGAGCACGTATGGGAATGTCTGCAGTGCTGTTATGTCGGTTCTTGACACAGTTCAACTCAATTCAACTCAACTCAACTCAACTCAACTCAACTTAGTTATCAATCTGTCATTTTGTATGCAGTACTTTTTTTTTTGGTGGTTTCTATATAATGGCTTTATATACTAAATAATGTTGCAATCATTACAATTCTCTATATTAATGTGGTGTTATATTTCACTTACTGTTTATTGTCTTTAAAATCTATTGTTATTTTTTTTTTGGGTTCATATTCTTCTTCTTCTACTTCGAATACCCCCCCCCCCACCCCTCTCTACCTTTGTCCTTCATAGCATTTTGTTTTCTATTTTTTCTACTTCTTCGGGTGCGCTGTCTGAAGCAGAAATCAGCTCCCCATAGAAAGGGTTATGAAGATATCTTGAAAGAAGTTAACTTACTTGATTCAGAAGAAAACTAGTCACCATTCTTTAGAACTGGAAAGCTAGAGTATGTCGCCACAACCGAAACGTTGGAGGAGAAGACCAAAAGAGAAGATGCTGGACAGTCTGACATTGTGACACGGAGGAATATCAGTATCCCAAATAAGATTTGCAGTACATGACAAAGAAGGCCGTGAATAGACATGATC
The DNA here is from genome assembly GCA_014155875.1 of Cepaea nemoralis. NCBI lineage: Eukaryota > Metazoa > Mollusca > Gastropoda > Stylommatophora > Helicidae > Cepaea > Cepaea nemoralis. The sequence continues at coordinate 19,792 of JACEFZ010021330.1, forward strand.
ACCAACGCCACACAACATGGACTTTCCGAAGGAATATATGGTGGTGTCCATCAATGCACACAATCCAGTATGCTCTCAGCATTGTAAAACGTGTAAACATTGAGTAAATTAGCTTGTCTAAATACCCAGGCTACACAGTAAACGTGTAAACATTGAGCAGATTAACTTGACTAAATACCCAGGCTACACTGTACACGTGTAAACATTGAGCAGGATTCACTTGACTAAATACCCAGGCTACATTGTACACGTGTAAACATTGAGCAGGTTCACTTGACTAAATACCCAGGCTACACATGTAAATGTGTAAACATTGAGCGGATTAACTTGCTAAATACCGAGGCTACACTGTAAACGTGTAAACATTGAGCAGGTTTATTGGTCTAAAAACCTAGGCTACACAGTAAACGTGTAAACATTGAGCAGATTAACTTGACTAAATACCCAGGCTACACAGTAAACGTGTAAAAATTGAGCGGTTTCACTTGTCTAAATACTCAGGCTACACAGTAAACGTGTGAACATTAAGCAGGTTTATTTGTCTGATTTTTAAAAAACATATGTTTGCATATCCTTTACAGGACATCGCTGTCAACATCAGCATCTTTCAGCTGATTGTTGATGTCTTGGCAAGATTACGCTCAGTAATTTGCATTGCTTTCTGAGCGGCCGGCTCACATACCCCGTAAGTTACCGACGCGATTCGAACCACTGCTGATTCTCACCGTCGTCATGTTATTTACGAGAGTATACGAGATTACGGAGAAAAGTCGCTAACCTCTAGGCCAGGAAGACGTCATTCGTCTGATTAACTTGTCTAAATACCCAGGCTGCACAGTAAACGTGTAAATATTGTGCGGGTTCACTTGTCTAAATACCTAGGCTACACAGTAAACATGTAAACATTGAGCGGGTTCACTTGTCTAAATACCTAGGCTACACAGTAAACATGTAAACATTGAGCGGGTTCACTTGTCTAAATACCTAGACTACACAGTAAACATGTAAACATTTAGCGGGTTCACTTGTCTAAATACTTAGACTACACAGTAAACATGTAAACATTTAGCGGGTTCACTTGTCTAAATACTTAGACTACACAGTAAACATGTAAACATTTAGCGGGTTCACTTGTCTAAATACTTAGACTACACAGTAAACATGTAAACATTTAGCGGGTTCACTTGTCTAAATACTTAGACTACACAGTAAACGTGTAAACATGTAGCGGGTTCACTTGTCTAAATACCCAGGCTACACAGTAATTTAGCGCAGTGGCTAGCACAGTTGTCTGCCCACCTTGTGGTCACGTGTTCCAATCCCCATCTAGACAGATTTTTAAACTCACCCGGGCTCCCAAGTCGACCAGCCTAAAATGGGTACCATGTGCTGTTATGGAAGTAAAGGAAGGCTACCTGCGTTATATTGGCCACGTCAACCTTCAGTGCTGAATGGTCTATAGACACATCGGGGTAGCATCTAGCAAATACCTTTCATGGCGTGGAAGAGGTCTCGTTAGTCAGTTAGTCGCGGTTGTACAGTTCTACAGGCAGAGAGACAGGCATTCAGGCAGGCAGGCAAGCAGGCAGGCCGACCGACGGATAAATATATATATATATTCACTCCTATAACGGAGTAACAGTTATATGGCAGATGCAAGCGAAGTCCTGGTTATATTTTTCATATGTTTAATTTGACTGAATACATCGTATAATAATAAAGCAGCATACAAGAGGTTTTCTGTTATTACAAAAGATGTTGTCAATTCAAGGTCCAGCCAGTAACTGGTAAGATCGAGGGGAACAGACCAAGGGGAAGACCTAGAAGCAAGTACCTGGATGGCTTGGCCTTGTGGCATGGTCAAGACAGAAACACGGAGCTGATCCACGACTCTGGTGATCGAGTGAGATGGCAGAACATGACCGCCCACGCTTACCGGCATGGCACATGATGGATGGATATATATATATATATATATATATATATATATATATATATATATATATATATATATATATATATATATAGACACACACACACACACACACACACACACACACACACACACACACACACATAAGAAATGAAACTGTGAAGAAATTGGAGACAATGAAGATATGGCATAACAGGAACATTGAGAATATCGACAGCAGAGAAGAAAACCAACGCTGATGCATGAAAGGCTTCAGGTGTTAACATATCACAAGGGAAAAGGCGGATGCAACGTCTGGAGAATGTCAACATGAGATAAAACGGAATAATTAACCTTTTATGTGAACATAATAAGCAAACGAAGCGAAGAAAGAAATACAGATATATATGGTTAGCTCAAACAGCTGGGTAGGCCCAGAAATGATAATATAAGCAATATTATTGCCTTCAAATTATCAGATGAGCGAGAGGATTGGGGTGTCACAATGGCTTATATCTGATCCAGACAATGCTGTAGAAGATGTTTTCTTACATTTTAAAATGTGCTGTAACCATGAAGTTTGTTTATGGTGTTATTAGTTTTCGCTTTTGAATAGTTACCATAAAACAAGATTCGAACATTTGTTCATGTTGCTGCTATCTGTTTAGCTAGTCTTATTTTGAAATTATTTTTTTTTTGGTATGCTTGTGCTACACGATCTGTCTTTTCGTTGCTATCATAGATCACATCTATACATATTATATAATCCTTTGCTGTCCATATTATTATCATATTCAATGCCAAAGGATTATATATCGCCAAATGTGACCTCTCATTTGAACATAAGGACGATATATCACCACACTTGAGTGATCATGTTATTTGTTTTGTTTTGTGGTATCAACCGCAATTTCAGCGCTCAGTGACGGAAATATACATGGTAATTTGATTGTTTACCATGTTTGGTCCAAACTTACTTTTTGTTTAGCACTGAATCAGATAAGTTAAATTTCTAAATGTGTAAACCACTGTTGAATTGAATACAGTGGGAAATATATGATGAAAATACTTGTGACTATGTGTGTGTGTATGTTGGTTTTTTGTGTGCGTGTGTGTGTAACATCTTCTGCTGTAAAAACAATTTATACCTGTCAGTTACTCGTCTGTCTGGTCAGTCGCCTCTCGCAAGGAAGTCTATTTACGTCCTTTTCATTGCCACTTGTAAGAATTTCGCGACAAATCCCTCCCGTGGAAAGGAATAAGATTTCATTTGCATAAACAGAAAGATTGAGATGGAGTAAACAATTTTAGGCAACAGTCGGTGGAAAATGTGCGGCTATCAACCTCCTGGAGGAAAATACTAAATCGATCACTGATAAAATGAAAGACATGTTCCTTGAATCACTAGCTTGCCAGAAATAGAAAATAAACTGATCATAGATCACAAATGGTATTCTGGGTTTACTGGATCAGTTAAAATCCTATATTGAAAAGCAACATTCAGTGTTCCTGTCAAGACGAAAACATACAAGTCACTTGTATCAATTCTATTATATATGGATGTCAGAATTGGCCTCTCATTGCATAAACAGACCATGGGATCTTAGCTTGATCAAATAAATTGTTTAGGAAACTTATGTGCATATTATAAAGAATACAAAAGCAAATGCCTATGTTAGTTAGTCGACAGATCATCCTCATTGCACATCGAACCATTCAGTCCATAACTGCTCGGATCCCCTCCTCAGCAAATCCCGCAGCCTGTAGCGGCTCACGACATCAGTTCTGTGTTGGTTTATTACTCTTCTTTGGTTTCCTGCGTAGTGTTCTTGTTTGGCCACACCTCTTTTAACTTGCTGTTCTCGTAGCCTGACCATGGTTGTAGATTGGCAGTCATCGCTTGGTTCTTGTAAACGACTTACTTCTCGTAGAGCATTCTGAATGTCTGCCTCGTCCATGGCTCGACCGCCTTCCACAGCAGCCCTACCTGCAAGCCTGTCAGCCTGCTCATTCCCCTGTACGCCCGCATGCCCTGGCACGAATATGAAATTAATCTTTGCCTGCCGAGACCGCTCCAGAGACAGCAGCCACTCTCTTGTACCCACCCCATCTCTATCCTCCTAAGCATACTCACTGAGTCACTAAGGACACATGTCCGATTGAATATCTGTGTCTCGAGCCATTTTATTGCTTTACTTACTGCCATGACTTCCATAGTCAGCTGCTTGTGGTCAAAGAAAAAGCGCCAGAATCTTCCTTCACAGTTTTCCAACCGGCCTGAGCCGTAAAGGCCCATGAACTTCTCACTGCTCGGACGACCGACCCATGCGTGTAAATGACAGCATCATCCTCTAAAGAATTCTCGAAGATCAGAGCCTGTACTTCCGCCTCCTCAGCAGCTGGATATTCTTGTCTGCATTTCCTGTCTAATTGGATGCAAACTGAAAAGGATGTATAGAACTCTGTTGGCACTTGTACCCACTCATTGCCAGGTTCTAAGTCCTCAAGAGAACACACCTGCTGAAGAATGTCTTCGGCGTGACCCATCCACGACTTCGCTCATTTTAACCTGCTGCCCTTTACCTTCTTAACCTCGCTATGCAGTGGATGTTATGTGTTTGTATTGACTCTGAGACCGGCACGTGCTTGGCACATTTGTATTATACCCCTCATGGTTGGAAAATCAAGAAGGTAGCCCATCGCCCTGCATGCTGTATCTCTTATACATCCAAGAATGATGCACGTGGCTTCGTTCTGTGTCCTTTCCATCTTTTCTATCTGCTTATGGCTGAGAGTCAGGATCGCCATCGCATACTCCAGAACAGAAAGGACCAGCCCCTCATATAGAAGACATAGATGGCGCTGCTTAGTTTGCCGCCGACATCACCCGCGTCGCAACCAAACCCCGCTTGGCCTTTGTTATCACCTGATCTAAGTACTCAGCATAAGCTAGGCCTTTGAACAAATCGTATCCCCAGGAAATTCATTGCCTGCGTTCTTTCCACCGTCTCGAGCCAAGATTTACAGTTGGTGTTGGGTTGTTGACAATATGGTTATTTAAAGAGAACTATGTCACTGTTGCCTTTGTTGGTTTGACCATTGCCCCAGCTTCAACACACCAAGTGCTTATACGATTGAGTTCGGTTTGTAGTTCTACAGCAACCTTATCTCTGTCCTTACCCTGACTATACACTAAAAGATCGTCTACATACGACAATGTCCTCCCCGGTCCTATGATTTGCTCGCTATTGATTCTCACAGTGTAGGCGTTGAACAGCACCGGAGATAACGGTGATCCCTGTGGTAGGCCAGGATAAATTGTTGTTGGTTCTGAAGTCTAACTGTCACATCTAAAGACTACTTTCCGTTGGAAGAAAGCAGCAGCGATCCAGCTAATGAGGAATGGATTTATCTTGAGTTCAAGAAGCTGAAGCATTAAGAAATCCACTGGTACTCTGTTGTTCGCATCCTCAATATCAATCGCTGCAGCAAATGTTTTAACGCCTGAGTGGAAACCTTCATAGATATTATGGGCAAAAACTGCTGCATTGGTCCAGGTTTCTCTTTTTGGACGGTACCGTCCCAGAGTAGGTGGGAAAACACCTTGCCTCTCTAGCTGGCTTGATATTTTTCTGGCAATTAACTTCTCCAGCAGCTTGCCTACTGTGTTCTGCATGGTTATTACTCGATATCCCTGAATTTTTGTGTGGTATTTACCAGGCTTCGGCAAGGTAATCAGATAACTGTGTAACAACTCCTCCTTGATACTAGCACTCCCTATACTGTTGTTTACATGTCTGCTAGTTTCTCTGTTTCGTTTTCTGTACACATATTCGAGTCGTCATATCTTATGCCATCTGGCCTTGGAGCGCTGTTTTTTATCGTCGAAGCACAGCCTTGATTTCTTTCACTGTCACTGTGTCTTCATCGGACATGTTCTGGGCCTTGCACCTGTCTGAGATGACCTCCTAGGCATGATTTCGGTCTCTCATGTCTGTCTGGCACAGTTCCATTATAGAATACGAGTATTCCTGAGGCCCAGACGGTTACACTTGAGTCTAAAACGCCTTGCTTCACCACGTCTACCTTGCCACTTGCGGCCTCCCCGCCGCCTTGCTTAAACGCTGTTCCGCCATGTTGAAAAACCGAAACCACACAAACACACACGCTGCGAAAATTCACTCAAGGATTGCTTCGCTCAATGCACGAACTCTGTAGCATCGGCGAAGATCCTTGAGAAGAAACTCCTAATTTTACATCCTGGCACACAAATTACACGCAGGAGATGAAAATAGCCATTTCCTACGCGAAAAAAGGAACGGTCACAAAATAACACGACAGTTCGCCGCCTTATTGACCGGAAGTCCCAGATGCCTATGTAAACAACAAATGCCTATGTTAACAACAAAGTAAATACGCCGATTATAAAGAATCAATTTTGTCATTGCGAAACGACGAAAACTGTCCTGACTTGGAACACGCTATCTCACGCTCTCAAATGATAATACTTTATGCGGAATCTGAGGACAAATGGAGAAGTAGGCAACAAAGAAAATCCTGGACGGATAACATTACCAAGCCACTACAGGGCAAACAGATTAGTCTTCATCACCAATCTGTAAACATCTTTGAGATAAGGTATCCACCCACTTGTGACAAACAAGTCTTCATCACCAATTTGTGAACATCTTTGAGATAAGGTATCCACCCACTTGTGACAAACACATGCCTCCATAGACTGGCAACATTTTCTTATTAAAATCCTCTCCCGGCTTCCAAACAAACGAACAAACAAAGATCTCACAACAGCACGTTATTCTTCGGTGTTGCAATCTTCTAGTATGACGAAAATTTTCAACATACACACACACACATAAATATTTTATGCGCGTGCGTGTATCTCATTTCATCTCATCTCATCATGTTCCTCTTGTACCTTGCGGTGTCGAGGTGAAGTACAAACAGCGAGAGAGTGCCCGCTTATGGGCTTCATGTATCGATATCCCCATGGACTGTTATTCCCTGCGTCCATCGTTTACGTGGTCGGCCTCTTCCTCTGCTTCCCTCTGGTCTGTACATCATTGCTTGTTGTGGTATGCTGTTAGTTGTTAACCTACTTGCATGGTCAAACCATTTAAGTTGCTGCCTTCTAATAAAATAAAATTATCGTTAGCCACAGATAAACGTAAAGCTAGATGGATATGCTACATAATGGCACCTTTATAAACCCACAATAACCATTCCTCCAATGTGTTACATCATTTTGTGACTTACTTACTGACTTCACCTTGTACTGAGACGTGCATATATCATGTCGACGTATAAACAGAAAATTTGACGACAATTCACCACACTTCCACGACAAGTCACCAGTGGTGACCTGTACAAATACTCGGATAAAATATGTCACGTATAATTTAGTTATTCTGGATTTGTAGAATCTTAATTTCTGTAGCCTTTTTTTTTTGGGGGGGGGGGGGGGGGGGGGAGGGGGGGATTAGAGAAACTTGAGGCAATTTTTAAGCCAGTGCAAATGGGCCAGTGTATACGAAGACTGGCGTTTCCCATCAACTTTCCAGTGCCATATTTCTTTTAAAGCAGTCAAGAAACATATCACACCACATACACCAATCCTTACACACACACAAATATCTTCTCAATCATGCCTGGATTCACTAACATTAAGGTGATTGCCCTTGGTAGCAATGGTAAACATAAACAAGTTCACGGGGTTAAAGGGACAGTCCCTGGGGAGGGCTGAAAGGAAGGGTAAAAAGACAAGTGGAAAACATTGTGGTGACAGTTGAGTTTTGGGAACCGACGGTAGAGGTCGGCAGTCCGGGAAATGGAAGGATAGCGGAGTTGGGAAGAGAACTCCGGCCGGTGGTTTTTGAGGGATAGTTAGTTGAAGTTTAGACCGAGAGAGAGACGGATAGTTTGGTTGAGGCCTAGACCCAGTGTGGGTTGGATCGAGTGAGTTCGGGCCAGGAAGAGTGGATAGTTAACTGTTGTAGTAGACGAGATTATGTAGGCCTTGAGAAGGCAGTGTTATTCGAGTGTTCGGTTGTGATGAAGATATATTCTGGGAGAATTATTGTTCCTGGATTTATATGTTGTGTGTTTCCGTGTTCATTCATCATTAAAAGGAAATTATTACGCAAATTCATTCTTGTTGACTGACTGGTGGATGTGTGCTGCAGTGGTGACTTGTGGTGTGAGACAGGTGGCTAGCTCAGCTTTCACTCTGCAGTGATATAGAAGGACATTAAAATCTAGACAACGACCAATCTCATTCTGGTGCAAAAGAGCTTGTGTCACCTTCACCCCATACTTGTGTGTAAGTTTGATTAAATGCGTGTGTGTGGTGTTTTTTTTTCCCTACACAATAAGCAGTGACATGTCCTGTCCCTACACAGTAAGCAGTGACATGTCCTGACATCATACTATTCAGTATTTTAGTCCCACGCATTAAGGAATTTCAAAGTTTCACTTCTTTCTCTTATGCCAAAACTAGCCGCATAACTTATTAATTAATATTAAAAATTGTAAAATAATCATTGTTCTTGTTATTATTATGATTATTGCTTTCTGCGTGTTGCTTATTATTATTACAAAATTGCTTTCCAGGCAGATATTAATAACCAACTTAAAGACCCCAATGAAAATGCCGTGCAGAATGCAGCCACCTGCTTATAGTCTGATCACAGGGAAGCGCCTGTCGGAAGTAATTTCCCCCGAGCCCAATAACAGATCGGGAAATTATTAATGTCCCCACAAAACCCGGTGTTATCATGGAAATGTGTGCAGGGGTATTTAGCAGGTGCAAAAACCAATAGTGGATCGATCAATGAAAATGTGAGGAGTCGTGATACTGTAGCGGCAGGACGCTCAGCTGCCGGTCCGGTAGTCATCGGTTCAATCCATCCATCCATCATGTGTCATGCCGATTAAGCGTGGGTGGTCATGTTTTGCCATTTCACTCGATCACCAGAGTCGTGGATCAACTCCGTATTTCTGTCTCGACCCTGTCACGTGGCCAAGCCATCCAGGTATTTACTTCTCGGTATTCCCCTTGGTCTCCTCCCTTCGATCTTGCTCGTCGTCACTAAGTTCTCCAATTCATTTCTTCTCATAACATGCTCAAAATATTTTGACTGTCTACGTCTAATATATCTAATCAGTTTACGATTTTCATTTGTCTCCTGTAGTACTTGGTCATTGGTTTTTCTGTCTGTCCATGGTATTCTTTACATTTTTCTCAGAAATCACATTTCCACAGCCATCAGATGTTTTTCAGCTTGACTGCTCATTGTCCACGCATCACATCCATACAAAAGTATAGGTTCTATGTAGCACTTAAACACTCTTTTTCTCGTTTCAATTGATATCTTTTTATTGGTAAGTACGTTTTTTCATCTTGCAATTTCAATCCGCAGATTCGAATTTTTACACACTGGCCTGGACGCCTGGGTCGACCCAGCCTTAAATGAGAAACAATAAATGTCTTGGAAAGTAAAGGAGTCATTGCGATACTGACCACATCGCATACCGAGAGCTAGGGTGTATTTTTAATGACTGTGTAGTGTTTGACAATATTGCCGGTCCAAGTTGTGTATTTACCTATTATGCTGCATAAACTTTACAGAGGCTTACTACAAAACTTGGACCGGTAATATTTTCAAACACTGCACAGCCATTAAAAATACACCCTATATATAAAAATGTCAGTCTAGCACTGCATGTCCAATACTCCTAAGGCATGTAAAAATAATCTTTACTTTACAATGGGAAAATAGATAACGAAAATAAATGGACATGTCATAATGGAAAGGTAAAGTACAGGAGTTTTCTTCTGCCCTGATGCGTATTGAGTTTATGGTGCTAAGCCTAGGTCCGCCAGTCAGGACTCGATGACTGATTTGGACAATATCAGACAGGCCGCCTTTATTTTCCAAGCCATGTTCTGGTGCCCATTTTAGGGTGAGTTGACACGAAAGTAAGAGGCTACATTTAAATATCGGCCACTATGAGAATTCGAACACAAAGCCGTCGGACAGCCAGGTAAGCATGTTAGCTTCTGCACTACTGCGGTTCCTTATGAGTTGGGGTTTGAGGTGGTAGGTTTTCCCATATTCTAGGCCACGATATATGAGATGAGGTGAACGGTTCCCTCCTTGGCCGCTTTTCCTTCCCAGAAATTCCCAAAGAATTATTGGGGGGAAATCAGTTATTACCATTAAACTATTTTTGTTATATTACTATTAATATTAATAGTGTTATTATTATTATTTGCATTATTATTATTATTGTTACTACTACTACTACTACTACTACACTACTACTACTACTACTACTACTACTACTACTACTACTACTACTACTACTACTACTACTATACTACTACTACTACTACTACTACTACTACTACTACTACTACTACTACTACTACTACTATACTACTACTACTATACTACTACTACTACTACTACTACTACTACTACTACTACTACTACTTCTACTACTACTACTACTACTACTATACTACTACTACTACTACTACTACTACTACTACTACTATACTACTACTACTACTACTACTACTACTACTACTACTACTACTTCTACTACTACTACTACTACTACTACTATACTACTACTACTACTACTACTACTTCTACTACTACTACTACTACTACTACTACTACTACTATACTACTACTACTACTACTACTACTACTACTACTACTACTACTTCTACTACTACTACTACCACTACTACTACTACTACTACTACTACTACTACTACTAGTACTACTACTACTACATCTTCTACTACTACTACTACTACTTCTACTACTACTACTACTACTACTACTACTACTACTACTACTACTACTATACTACTACTACTACTACTACTACTACTACTACTACTACTACTTCTACTACTACTACTACTACTACTATACTACTACTACTACTACTACTACTACTACTATACTACTACTACTACTACTACTACTACTACTACTACTACTACTTCTACTACTACTACTACTACTACTACTACTATACTACTACTACTACTACTACTTCTACTACTACTACTACTACTACTACTACTACTACTATACTACTACTACTACTACTACTACTACTACTACTACTACTACTTCTACTACTACTACTACCACTACTACTACTACTACTACTACTACTACTACTACTAGTACTACTACTACTACTACATCTTCTACTACTACTTCTACTACTACTACTACTACTACTACTACTACTACTACTACTACTACTACTTCTACTACTACTACTACTACTACTACTACTACTACTATACTACTACTACTACTACTACTACTTCTACTACTACTACTACTACTACTACTACTACTACTACTACTACTATACTACTACTACTACTACTACTACTACTACTACTACTACTACCACTACTACTACTACTACTACTACTACTACTACTACTACTACTACTACTACTACTACTTCTACTACTACTACTACTACTACTACTACGGGGTGTGTGTAAAGTCTCACTAAACTTTGTATGTAGAACAAATTTGAAAAATGAAGTACATGACGTTTTCAAAAAAATGTGCTCTACAGTCCATCGTGAAGCAATATGCAGAGAATAGATGTCGTCTGCTTTGCACTCCAAAGAGAGTGGTGTTATCAATGGAAGAAAGAATTTTTTTTTGTTCTGGTTGAGCAAGTGTTTCGAAATAGCCGTCGAAATACACACTGATGGTTGTTCAAAGATTTATAGTAAGATTTCACAATAAACAACTGCCTCATCGCATTACGGTTAGAAATATTTTGAATACGTTTCTTGCTACGGGAAATGTAAAAGATGCTCCGCGATCTGGTAGTCCTGCTGTGTCTGAAGAAAAATGTCTAGATACCCAAGACAGAATCCTGAAAAGTCCAAGCAAGATGTCAGAACAAGTGAACGTATCATTGAGCACAGTGCACAACATTCTTAACTAACGATTAATACAGGATTTCTGTTGTGTCTGAACTAAAAGAGTGTTATAATCAGAGTCAACTATTCCACTTGGTTTCAAGCATTTTTTTAGCTATAGAATACGAGTCAATTCTCGGTGTAACATTCGTCTCCGATGAGGCATAGTTTCATCTATCTGGATACGTTAATAGCCAAAATAATCGATTTTTGGAACACTTTTAACCAAATGCATTTCATGAACACATCTACACGATGAGAAAATGTGGGCATGGTGTGCTGTCAGTAGAAAACGTTTCACTGGACCAATTTTCTTCAACAACACTATAAATACCGATCGGAACCCCGCACTGACATTTTGGAACCTTTTTTTTTAGAACAGCTGAATGAACGTGAAATTGAAAAAGCTGGTTCCAGCAAGATGGGGTACCTGCACACAGCTAGAGCATCACAGCGGTTTTTTTTTTTTTTTTTAAATGTTAAAGACATTTTCGCAAATCGCATAATATTACATAGAATTTGGCCTGCTCGTTCTCACGATCTAACTCCATTAGATTATCAATGGGGTTTCTTGAAAGGAAATGTTTAACAATTGTACACGCAATTGGGGACCTGAAAGAAACAATCAGAATTACCATTCAAGAAATAACAACAGGCACGTTGCAGAGTGTATTTGAGAATATAAAGAGACATGTACTGTCATAACTTGAAGCCGAAGCCGGTGGTGGACATTTCCAACACCTGTTGTAATGAATACTTCATTGGTACTTTCCAGTTTCCCCAAAACAGCATTAGACCATAGCAGTGACTACATTAACTAATTAAATGAATTAATTTTAGCACATTTTAATGACGTCATCTAGTTCATTTTGCACATTTGTTCTACATACAAAGTGTAGTGAGACTTTACAAACTACTTACTACTACTACCACTACTACTACCTGCTTTCTGTTAGCACCGAATGTTGAACGGCGCTCGCCAAACCCGATAATCCATATAGTGCCAATGGTCTCGGACGGAGGAGAGCAATTAGGAGGGTAGAATGCAACCTAAAGACTAAATTAGGACAGAGCAGATCCTAAGCGTTGGTCAGCACCTGGTGTAGCATGGAAGCTCCAACAGGCGGACAGTTAGAGTATTGCTTTGCTGATCAGACAGCTTGTCTTGATCCAGATCCAGACATTTTGGTGTTGCTTTTCCTCTGGAGAAACTATGCAGGCCGAGAGAGGGATCATACTGCATGGGCAACACATGGTCTCTAAATTCAGCCCAGGTTTTGTGCTATGGAGAGGTATAACTCCATTTTACAAACTATCGCCTATCAAGACGGCAAGGTGTCAGTCATCATCATCCTTATAATAATAATAATAATAGTTATTATTATTATTATTGTTGTTATTATTATTATTATTATTGTTATTATGATTATTATTATTATTATTACACGGTGTGGGAATAGTCATCGAACCACGGCTAGCAAGAGGAATACTATAAATAAAATATATATCAGAAAGAATCATAACAGTGAGAATAAAAGAACAAACAATTACAACATATGTACAGATATACGCACCATGTAATGCAAACAATAATGAGCAAGAATGCGAGGACTTCTACGAAGACATACATGACGTGCTAAATAAAATAGATAAGCAGGACAACATCATAGTTATGGGAGACTTCAATGCAAGACTAGGACATAACAGAGTGGGCATAGAAAAACATCTGGGAGCATTTGGAAATCAGCAAAATGAAAGGAATGATAACGGAAGTAGACTGATAGAGTTTTGCAGCCAACACGACCTCTATAAAACAAACACATTCTATAAACATAAAGATTCACAAGTATACACCTGGTATAAATGGAACGATCTAGATACTAAAAGCCAAATTGATTTTATATTATCAAGAAATAACAGAAAGAGAAATATATTAGATGCAAGGGCAGTGCCCAATTTCAGTATAAACACAGATCATAAAGCAGTCGTTGCTACAATAAGAACCATCAGAAGAAGAAAACAAAGAGCAGTAAAATACATGCCATGCGAATCAGTTAACTTAAAATACCTTAAAGACGAGGCAGTAAGGGAAAATTATGAGAAAGAACTAACTGAACTCTTTGTAAAATTACCTACAGAAAGAAAAACAGTGGAAGAAGAATGGGAGATGTTCAAATCAAGCATTTTAAATACTGCAAAAATAACATGCGGAACCACCAAAAAACACAAAACACGGATAAAGAAAATAACAAGTTGGTGGAACGCAGAAGTAAATAAAGCGGTAAAAGAAAAAAAGGAAAAATATAAATAGTGGTTGAAGAGCAAACAGGAATGTGATTACAGAGAATATAGAATAGCGAGAAGACATGTGAGTAGAATAGTAAAGAGGGAAAAACAAAACTACTGGGAAGAGTATGGAGAAACCCTAAATAAAAACTACAAGGAGGCAACTAGAAACTTCTACAAAAAGATAAGTGCAATGCAAACCAGAGGAGAACCCTTTGACCCAACTGAAATAATTAACAGCGAAAATGGAGAACCAATAAGTGAACAACAACAGATCCTAATAAGATGGAAGCAGTATTTCGAACAACTTCTTAACATCCCATCAGATGTCACAGGAATTCAAGAGACCTACACAGATGTCACCGAAGAACTAGAACCAGACATACTAAAAGAAGATTTTAGAAGCCATCAGATTAGCCCCATTGAACAAATCACCAGGACAAGATGAAATACCAAATGAACTAATTAAAGCAGCAAGAGAAGTAGGAACAGCTTGGCTACATAGACTATTCAACCATGTTTAGGTAGAACAACAGACACCACGAGACTGGGGAAACGCCATAATTATTCCAATTTGGAAAAACAAAGGCAGCAAAAGAGACTGCACACAATACAGAGGCATTTCACTGTTTAGTCATACTGGGAAAATATTTTGCAAAATTCTTGAAAAAAGATTACGAACTACTCTAGAACCCCAGCTAAGCGAAACGCAACTTGGATTTGGGAAAAACAAAGGATGCACAGACGCCATTTTTGCTCTTAGACAACTTATAGAAAAATCAATCGAATTCAATGAAACACTCTACTTAGCTTTTGTCGACCAAGAAAAGGCATTCGATAGGGTAGATAGAAACAAGCTGTGGGAAATCCTTAAACAATATGGAGTGAGTACACATCTAACAAACCTATGTAGAAGTTTATACAACACCAGTGAATGCATAGTGAGAGCAACTGGAGGACACTCAGAACCCTTCACCATAAGATCTGGAGTACGACAATGTTGTGTCCTGTCCCCTCTCTTGTTCATAACATATATAGACAACATATGTAAAGAAACCAGCCAAGCAGAGACTGCAAGAATACCGCGTGACGAGAACACAGAAGAAGAACCATCTGCAAATCTAACCATTAGAGAACTCCTGTTTGCGGACGACCAAGCACTAATAGCAACATCAGAAGCTGAATTACAAGACCACATGAATAGTCTAAACGAAATGTGTAGGGAACATAACATGAAAATTAGCACAAGCAAAACAGAGGTAATGACTATAACTAAAGAAGAACAAACAGCAACAATTCACCTAAACGAACATCCATTGAAACAAGTAAAGAGTTTCAAGTACCTAGGAAGTATAATATCATCAAATGGCAGATCAGAAGACGAGATCGAAAATAGGTGCAATAAGGCAAATCAACTCATTTGACACATGGCACCAATACTAAAGAACAAACATGTATCAATAACTACTAAGAAAGCACTTTACAACACAATCTTCCTACCAACTCTGTGCTACCAATGTCAAACCTGGACAATGACAGAAAAAGAGAAAAGAAAAATCACAACAACAGAAATGAGGTTCCTGAGAAGAATACTCAACGTATCAAGAAGAGATAAGATCAGAAATGAAGAAATCAGGACTAAAGTGGGGGTTAAAGCAGCACTAGATTTTATTAGAAAGCAGCAAGTCAAATGGTTTGGCCATGCAAGTAGGTTACCAGTCAACAGCATACCACAACAAGCAATGATGTACAGACCAGATGGAAACAGAGGAAGAGGCCGACCACGTAAACGTTGGACGGAGGGAATAGCAGAGTCCATGGGAATATCGATATACGAAGCCCATAACCGGGCACTCTCACGAAGTTCATACTTCACCTCGACACTGCGAGGTACAAGAGGAACATGATGAGATGAGATGAGATTATTATTATTATTATTATTATTATTATTATTATTATTATTATTATTATTATTATTATTATTATTATTATTATTATTGTTGTTGTTGTTATATTTTCAGTGCAGTGACGTACAAAGTAAAAGAAAAGAACCGTCTTCCACGCCTTGAGCCATACTGAATGTATGGTACCTACGCTACATTTTTATAGAACAATGGATACTTGATGGATGATGTGGTCAATATCCCGCCGGACGCCTTTATTTCCCAGAACATCTTCTGGTAACCATTTTTGTAAAAATTCAGCTAACCGAGGATTCGAACACATGACCATCTGGCCTTGCCCGAGACGGTGGCATGGAGGAATATCATCCACGGTGTAGATCCAGAACGTCAAGGACAGTGATATCTGGAGAGACATGAACGCCTATGCCTGTTGTAATGGCATATCATGCTGATTGTGATGACATTCTATTAAAACATAAAACCCTCTTCAATTATCTATGTTAATGTACTCTCTCGTGCCGCGGTGGCGTAGTGACTTGAACGGTTTTGCTTACCACGGCAGCGACTCGTGTTCCATGCCACGGGGCTGGCAGGATTCCTTTCTGACAGAATGTCCCTGTAGTCACCACGTCTCGTAAAGTGGGCACATGTTAACGCCCTGAAATGCCAGGAAAGTGTTTCGAAAAGAAGGGAAGGGAAAACAGAGATGATCAGCCACTTCATTAAATATGACCTGTTTTATGTGAAAGCGAGACATTGAATACCCCCGCCCCCTCTCAGTATCCCCTACGGGAAGAACTGATTTATAAAGAATCCATTTCACTGCAAGCAAATACCACATTAAGTGCTCCGACATCGTTGTATAGATTGGAAATGAAGTGCTTACCTTCTGCTCGAATTCTGTAGCCACAGAATGCTACTACTGCTACATCTTCTTCCTCTTCTTCATCTTTTTCTTTTCTTTTCCCTTTCTCTGTCTTCTTCTTCTTCTTCTTCTTCTTCTTCTTCTTCTTCTTCTTCTTCTTCTTCTTCTTCTTCTTCTTCTTCTCCTCCTCCTCCTCCTCCTCCCCCTGCTCCTCCTTCTTCCTTTGCATGTTTTCGAGCATGATGCCTCAAACTCACTCTAAACCCTTTTGTAGGACTGATCACGAGTTATGGGATTTTTCATCTAAAGTTATTTTATAGGGTGTAGGAACCAGTCACATGTCAATTTTTCTGAGTCGTCTCCTGCGACATGCGTGGTGGGTTACAGCGATACTATTCTGTTGCTTCCCTCATGGGTCCCGTAAACACGCGGCTTCTTCTTCCTCCTTCTTCCTCTGCATGTTTTCGAGCATGATGCCCCAAACTTATGCCAAACCCTTTTGTAGGACTGATCACCATTTATGGGATTTTTCATCAAAAGTTATTTTCCTGGGTGTAGGAACCAGCCACATGTCAATTTTCCTGAGTCGTCCCCTACGACATGCATGGTGGGTTACAGTGATATTATTCTGTTGCTTCCCTCATGGGCCCCGTAAACACGCGGGCGCAAAGTGTTTAATAGAATCACATTTATGATATAAATAATCCCACTTATAGGTACCATAAGTGTAAAGGACCTAGTTCCACGACTTTAGCTTTTAGGCTATATGGTGCTAACCTCATATTTTTTAAACCTACTAGGCAATTCTTGACGCATCTGGTCAATGTCACGCAGGCTGTCTTTACTCTGGGCAGACCGTTCCCTGGTACCCATTTGGGGGGGGGGGGGGGGGGGGGTTGTCGATCTAGGAGCCCAGGTAAATATTTTCAAAAGCCTGTTTTTTTATGTGCAGGTTTCCTAATGTTTAAATGTTGCCCGGGCAACAGGTTTTTTTTTTTCTGTATCCAGCTGCTAAGAGATTTTTAATTTGCGTAAGCAGCATGTGTATCCTCCTAGTTTTCCGCCCTTATTCAATAAGGTCATTCCACTACCACAGTCTCTGGTAGATATACACTCCCCAGTTATCTTCCTTTAAAAACATCCGCACCCTCAAAGCGTCACTGCTCTCGATTTGTTACTCGGTAATTATTACAAATACATTGGACTGGGTGATCAGCTACTCAAAATGGCCGGCTTCAAATGTTTCTACAACAAGCGACATCTGGGAATGGCGATTCTCATCCGCGATAGTATGGTTGCTTCAGAGCTAGACATGTCCAGCTGGGACAATGACGACATACAAATACAGGCGGTCAGAGTTCGATCCGGTTTACCATTCGTGTTGGTTAATGTTTATGCTCGTAACGCGTGTATGGATTCCCGGAAGTGGCCGTGCTTAAGTGACATATTAGGTCATTAAAAATTGACATTTTATTTGGCGATTTCAACGCTAAAGGCAGATCATGGGGAAACATTTCCTCCAAAACACAGGGGGAGGAGCTCGAGATGGCACTTGAAACCATTGACCTGGTTTGTATCAACAGTGGCTGTGTCATCAGGACAGCTAACTGCCCAGATGATGAGGACAGTGCTGTTGATCTGACGCTGGATTCTCCTTCACTCACTACAGTGTCTAGATGGGGTGTCCTAGGGTACCACGGCAGCGACCACCACCCCTGCAGCATATTGGTGGAGAAAGGCAGAACCAGGCAGCATAAGTCAACGGTCAAGACTTTCCAGTATGACAGTACAGGGCAAGATGTGGTGTGTAAAATAAGGCGCAACACGCGCAGAAAGTTTCAGGGCAGGGACAAACAGCTGGGAGCAGCTACCTTGGTGGTATTTTGAGGTGGAGAAGGCCTTGATGGATAAGCGTAGTGCTGTAAGGAAATGTCAAAACGCCAAGAAGAACAGAGTTGCCCATCCTGGTCCCAGCATGCACTTAGAAAGAAAGATGCACACAAAAGTAAGCTATTTCAAAAAACTGGTTAAAGTGGTTAAAGGTGAAAAATGGGCAGAGGTATGTTAAAGAGTAAGCACAGACAAGTCACTGAAATTGTTCTGGCGACTACATAAAAGCATGAGTGGGGTAGTCAAGAATAAGAGAATTTCTGACTTCCACGGTGCTGACCTCATCTGGCAGAGGACTGACGAGGACAAAGGCAAAGCCCTCTTCGAACGCTATCTAGAGCAGAGCAACCAGACAGACATGAGAGGCCGAAATCCTGCTAAGAAGGTTACCTCAGACAGGTGCAAGGCCCAGAACAATTCGAATGAAGACACAGTGACAGTGAAAGAAATCAAGGCTGTGCTTCGACGATCAAAAAACAGCACTCCAGGGCCAGATGGCATAAGATACGACGACATAAATAGGTGTACCGACAATGAGCTAGAGAAACTAGCAGACATGTACAGCAACAGTATAGGGAGTGCTAGCATCAAGGAGGAGTGGTTACACAGCTATCTGATTCCCTTGCCGAAGCCTGGCAGAGATCACACAAAAATTCAGGGATATCGAGTAATAACCATGCAGAATACAATAGACAAGCTGCTGGAAAAGTTAATTGCCAGAAGAATATCAAGCCAGCTAGAGAGGCAAGGTGTTTTCCCTCCTACCCTGGGAGGGTACCGTCCCAAAAGAGAAACCTGGACCAATGCAGCAGTTTTTGCCAATGATGTTTATGAGGGTTTCCATTCAAGCATTGAAACCTTTCCTGCAGCGATTGATCTTGAGGACACGTACAACAGAATCCGTTCTTCCTTAGTTGGATAACTGCAGCCCTCTTCTAACGGAAAGTAGTTTTTAGATGTGGCAGTTGGACTTCGGAACCAAAACAATATATCCTGGCCTACCACAGGAATCACCATTATCTCCGGTGCTGTTCAACGCCTTCACAGTGAGAATCACCTGCGAGCAGGTCACTGGACCGGGAAGGACATTGTCATATGCCGACGATGTTTTAATGTATCGTCAGGGTAAGGATAGAGATCAGGTTGCTGTGGAACTGCAAACCGAACTCAATCGCATAAGTACTTGGTGTGCTGAAGCTGGGACAATGGTCAATCCAACAAAGGCAACAGTGACTTGCTCTCTTAGAATAATCATATTGTCAACACTCCAACACCAACTGTTAATCTGTGTTCAGAGACTGTTTTGATCGAAGCATTGCTTATAATGAGCACATAGACCAGGTGATAACAAAGGCCAAGCGGAGTTTGGCTGCGATGCGGATGATGGCGGCAGCAAATTGCGAGCAGCGCCATCTATGCCTCCTATATGAGGGACCGGTCATATCTGTTTTTGAGTATGACTCTCAGCCGTAAGCAAATAGAAAGGAAGGAAAGTATATTAAACGAAGCTATGCGCATTATTCTTGGATGTACAAGAGATACAGCATGCAGAGCGATGCGCTACCGTCTTGATTTTCAAACCATTGAAGACAGACTACAAATTTGCAGAGCACGTGCCTACCTCAGAGTTAACGCAAACACACAACATCCACTGCATAATGAAATTATGAAGGTGAAGGACAGCAGGTTAAAAAGAGGAAGGTCGTGGATGGGTCAAGCCGAAGACATTCTTCAACAGGTATGTTCACTGGAGAACTTAGATCCTGTCGAGGAATGGGTACAAGTGCCAACAGATTTCTGTACATCCTTTTCAGTTTGCATCCAACTAGGCAGAAAATGCAGACAAGAAAATCCGGCTGCTGTGGAGGCTGAAGTACAATCGTTGATTTTCGAGAATTCGTTAGACGGTGATGCTGTCATCTAGACAGATGGGTCGGTCGTCTGACATGTGAGAAGCTCATGGGCCTTCACGGCGCGGGCCGGAGGGAGAATTGTGAAGGAGGACTCGGGTGCTTTTGTTGAGACCACAAGTAGCCTGACTATAGAAGTCATGGCAGTAAGTAAAGCAATAACATGGCTCGAGACACAGACATTCAATAGGGCATGTTTTCTTAGCGACTCAATGAGCATGCTCAAGAGGATAGAGATGGGGTGGATCCGAAGAGAGTGGTTGCTGTCTCTGGAGCGGTCTCGGCTGACAGAGCTTAGTTTCATCTTCGTGCCAGGGCATGCGGGAATACAAGGAAATGAGCAGGCTGACAAGCTCGCAGGTAAGGCTAAGGTGGAGGGCGGACGCGCCATGGACCAGGCTGATAGTCTGAATGTTCTACGAGAAGAAAGACTTTTGCGAGAATCAAGTGATGACTGTGAACCAGACTGCGAGAACAGCAAATTAAAAGAGGGGTGGCCAAACAAGAACACTACGTAAGAAGCCAAAGAAGATTGATAAACCAACACAGAACTGGTGTCGTTAGCCGCTACACGCGGCGGGATTTGCTGAGGAGGGGATCCGAGCACTTATGGACTGAATGGTTCGATGTGCAATGAGGATGATCTGTCGACTAACTAACTAACTAACTTACTACATATATATGTGACTGTATTGGTTAGTCTAAGCTTTATGCTTTGAAGTATTTGCGCACTTTAGTAACTGCGGGTGGAAGAATATGTTTGGGGCGTTAAATATACAACATCCCAAGCAGAAGTAGCCTTTCACAAGATGAAGTATATCCTCAGCAATTTATCTTTAGCTATATTGAACCAGTCCTGATGTACGGAAGCGAATCATGGACATTTAGCAGATAAGCAAGACATTGTGTGGATGCACCAGAGATATGGTTTTATAGAAGTATGATGAAACATCGTGGACAAATAGAAAGCGAAATGAAGATATATTGAAAGAAGTTAACTCACTGTCACCGCCTCACCTTTAGATATATTATTAGAGGGCTGCAACTCCAGCCCAAGGGATAGAAGCGAGTCGCTCAGGACCCGAGTAATCTAGAGCCTTCTCGAAAGACTGGTCATCGAGTCCATGGTTCCGTGGACACTGACGTGGCCCGCCTATTGCGGGGTCCACGAGGAACTCGGACAGAGTTACCGCCCGTGTCGGATTGGGACACGTGGAGACCGGCAGAGGACAGACGGACTTGAGAGAGGCAACAAGGCCTGCCTGAGAGGGACTCAATAGATATTCATAGATATATATATATACATAGGCTAGATAGTGTGCTAGATTGTTGTATGACAACTATGTGTTTGATGTTAACTATCTGTGATATGTACTATAGCGCGGGCTGTTAACCCACCGCGCCGATGCAATACAATAAATGTTCTATATCATAGCGAACGAAGTGTATTGTTGCCTGTATGAACCCGAGCTTAGATTAGATAGATAAGAGCAAGATGATGACAGGCTTTTTGGGGGCTAGTTTTCCGGTTTTTGGCATAAAATGTTTTGCGAAAGAGCTATTAATTGCCATGTAAATTTACTTAATTAATCATATCAAATTGATTTTGGTAACACAAATTGTTAACAAATTGTTAACTTTACAAGTTTACAAAAATTAGTAGCTATCTAGTGATAAAATAGAATTAATCTGAGTCCCTCAGCAGCGTCACAGCAGTGCCTCCGCAGTGTGCCTCATTATTGTTATTCTGTAAACTATTTTTGACATGACTGTGACATTTTTTGACCGTTACTAATGTTTTCTCACTCTACGAGCAGATTGTTCCGCAAATAGTGCCGCGTGCAACCTATGTAACCTTTCCAACAGTGACGAGAGTACAAGACAACATCGGCGAGTTCTGGGATTGAAAGCTAAGTTTCATTCCATACCCATTGCAACTCTAAGCTGTACTTCTCACCTTCCATCATTGTATCATTTTGTATCATATTGATTTGTTTGCATATTCATGACCTTGTAACCAACAGAACCTTGCATTTTGATTTACACATTAATAATTAAGGGAGATAACTAAATTTTCCACTCCCCAACACTTTTTCTAAGGGATTTAAGTTTATAAACATTACAAACAAGTAAAACACAAATGCAATAACACGACAGACAACCCATAAAACCAACACTGACCAACTGCAGGAATCATTAGAAATAATAGCACCAAACACAAATAACACTAATTTTGGCAATGAACAAAAAGCAGATCCTACACTTGCACCATACTTTAAGTTAGTAGGACTCAAACCAAAACTAACAAAGAACGCATCGTGGACATTTAGGCTACAGAACAATATCTTAACTAGGTGTTACACAACAAAACAGACCACGATACAGCAAATATTGTTACCGCTAGCACATCGAGACAAAGTTCTAAAAATAGCCCATGACTCACCTTTTGGAGGTCATATGGGATACGAAATAACCAGGTCAATTGTCCTGACCCAGTTTTATTGGCCAAAGTTTGACCAAGACATTAAAACGTTTTGTACATCTTGTGTTATATGTCAGAAACTGGTCAAAAAGGGGAATAACCCTACTGCATTCGCTTTAAATAGAAACTTGAAAATATTCCATGTAAATATGTTGAAACCATACTATGCTAGACAGGACATGGAGACAAATGAGCAGACGCAACAAACTGGTGACGGAGACGAAACGACAATTTCCCAACGGAATGACACCTCGACAAACGAAACATCGTTAACGACACACTCTTACGACGACAAAAACGACGAAGACATATGGACATTACCGACAATCTGTCATATCGACAACGACGACAAATTTGACGACATATTGACAATTGATCTCGACGACGACGACATTGACATCGAGGACAATTTACAAACAGTAGCAGCTGTAATAAATCAGACAGACGTGGACAATACTGAAATCCCTGTACCAATTATGACTGACGACGGGAGTATAAATGACATACATATCTCTGACACTGTGACACAACAACAGCGACAAGACATTTTGACTCTCCTTGACGACTATAAGTCCATCTTTTCTAACAAACCTGGACGCACTGATAAAATAACACATTCAATTGTGCTGACATATCTAAGACCGGTCAAATGTAGACCATATTCTATTCCTCTCCATTACAGATCTAATTTAGATAAAGAAATTTTAGATTTAGAGAAGAATGGCATAATTCAAAAATCGATGTCTCAATATTCTTCACCGATTGTCCTGGTGAAAAAGAAGGACCAGACAATCCGTTTGTGCATCGACTATAGAGTATTAAATACAAGAACAACAACGGATGCAGAGCCAATGAACAGTTGTGAAGATCTTATTTTAAATATGGCTCAATCATCCTTATTTTCCAAGACCGACTTAGCGAAAGGATATTGGCAAGTCCCACTACACCCTTCTTGTAGACATATAACAGCATTCGCAACACCCCTCGGTTTGTACGAATGGCTATATCTTCCTTTTGGCCTGAAGAACGCACCGGCCACATTTGTTAGACTAACAAGATTGTTATTACACGGAATTAAAGATGTAGTAGCCTATATTGATGATATATGCGTCCATTCTTCTGATATGACTTCTCACTTACTTACCCTGAAACAAGTCTTCAACCAAATCTCTCTTTTTGGACTTACTATCAAACCTTCCAAGGTTGAATTAGGCTATACACAAATAGACTTCCTTGGTCATAGAATTTCGGAAGGTAAATTGTTGACAGATGATAAAATTGTTTCCAAGATTCTTAATCTAGAAGTGCCTACCACAAAGAAACAAATTAGAAGTTTACTAGGTCTTATTAACTATTATTCCAAATTAATTCCACATTGGGCAGAACTCACCTCAGTTTTTTCTGATATGTTAACTAAAGATCATCCATCAAAAATTTGTAAAAGTACCAGCTTAGATGATGCAATGTGTAGATTGAAACATATTTTTTCTAATCCACCAGTTTTACGATTACCCAACATAAATTTACCCTTTATTTTGACCACAGATGCGAGCGCTATCGCAATAGGAGGATGTTTAATGCAGGAAGTGGATGGAGTTAGACACCCGATTCTCTACGTGAGCCGCAAACTAAAGAAGGCTGAGACTCGTTATGCCACAGTGGAATTGGAGGCTTTAAGCCTTTTGTTTTGTGTATTGAGATTATCTAAGTTCCTCTTGGGTAGTCATTTTGTGGTCCTCACAGACAGTTCGCCATTATTAGTCCTTAACCATGGGTCGCCCAAAAACCACCGGTTACAAAGATGGTGTCTTCTACTTCAAGATTTCGACTTCGAAATCCGCCATATCAAAGGCACCGATAACATTATGGCTGACCTATTATCACGGCAGACGAATGCGCCAGTAGAATGACTCTTAGCACATTGACCATTCGCCATACTATAAACTGTGATACTTTTAGTCGGTTGCATATAACAGTGTAACTCTACACCTGCTAGAGTACTCTCAGTGATTAGGTTAATTACGACACCCATGAACATGATACGTTAAGAGCTATACTTTAAGAATTATGCTATCAAGTGCCTAAGCTCTAGAACGATCAACAAGAAACGGTAACTGTGTTTCAGCCAATAATATCAACCAGTGAACTGACTCTGAATACTGTAATATTTCATACGGGACATTGAGAACAATCCATACTTGCTGTTGCTACGAAACTTTGCAAACAGCCGAAACAGAACAACATCGACGATAACACTCAAGAGACAGCCATACTAACTTTAACATTCATGGCATAACACGCTAACAACAGGACGACAACGCGCACATCATCGTTGGAGTTAGTTATTTAATTAATTAATTACTTTAGTATTAAATATGTATTATATTTGCATTAATGATGTATATAAAATGTGTTAACCTGTAATTTGTACATATTCTACTTTAATATTACAGGCGGTTCCATTCATAGACTAAAGAACCGTCCTATACAATTGTCTCTGGTTAAATTATAACCTATTTTTGATTCATCGTACAAAAAGTACGTATTTTCTTAAAGGGCAAATATCGCCTCTAGTCCATTTTTTCTAAGGGCAATAACACTACCTCAACTTTAATTATATATTTAA
The DNA here is from genome assembly GCA_014155875.1 of Cepaea nemoralis. Taxonomy (NCBI): domain Eukaryota; kingdom Metazoa; phylum Mollusca; class Gastropoda; order Stylommatophora; family Helicidae; genus Cepaea; species Cepaea nemoralis. Next base: position 45,664 of record JACEFZ010021330.1, read on the forward strand.
CCAAATACTATTTGGAATGAAAGGTGAGTGAATGACTGCGTGAATGGATTAAATGAGAGAACGATACACTTGGCGGACAAATTGTACGCAAAACGTATTATTTTAATTTGTCTGCGTCTTTCATGTAAAATTGCATGACTTGTCTAATTTGTGAATACATGTGTAGTACTTAGTTTAATAGTGAGTTTAATTTAATAGTTAGTGTAATATACTTAGTTTAGCAGTTAGGATACATCTAAGCACCACTACTTGGAATGCCTAATCATGTATTGCACACAGTGGAGTAATTCATGATTGAGGTTATCCCCAACTCGTGACGCTTGGAAACACGCCACACATTCAGCATACACAAACCTTAAAACTCAACACTATCAATTTAAAATACAGTCCACTTTATTAGAAACATCAACTTATTAGTCAACACACTAACAAGCCAACAGGGACACATGTAGTCTGAGGGATAAAAGAACAAGGTAACTACATATTTAGCATTATATAACATACGAGAGTAAAAGTGTATTGAAATGCACCACACAGATGAAGATTTGAAGGTGTACTTATTTAGCCAGGACTTCGGTCTTGTAACCCTCTTTAATACAGAGGTTAATTGTCTTGGTACCAGTGGGGTACTATGAGAAGGGCGGGTTGTAAATACAACTACTAAAACGTCACGTAACTTCGGTCAGATAAGCATTTTTAAGGACACGAGAGACAGAGTGATCTCTTCACCAAATCAGAGAAGTGTGGTATGGAAGAATACATGAGTTTTAATGCCAGTATGTAGGTTACCCAGGTTACTGTCCACCAAACTACAAACACCAAACTTTATGTGATTCGGTGACAGAATTAGAACAGATCTAATTACCCAAGAACAAATCATATCAGGGGGGAGGGGGGAATCCTGTCACCGCCTCACCTTTAGATATATTATTAGAGGGCTGCAACTCCAGCCCAAGGGATAGAAGCGTGTCGCTCAGGACCCGAGTAATCTAGAGCCTTCTCGAAAGACTGGTCAATCGAGTTCCATGGTTCCGTGGACACTGACGTGGCCCGCCTATTGCGGGGTCCACGAGGAACTCGGACAGAGTTACCGCCCGTGTCGGATTGGGACACGTGGAGACCGGCAGAGGACAGACGGACTTGAGAGAGGCAACAAGGCCTGCCTGAGAGGGACTCAATAGATATTCATAGATATATATATATACATAGGCTAGATAGTGTGCTAGATTGTTGTATGACAACTATATGTTTGATGTTAACTATCTGTGATATGTACTATAGCGCGGGCTGTTAACCCACCGCGCCGATGCAATACAATAAATGTTCTATATCATAGCGAACGAAGTTTATTGTTGCCTGTATGAACCCGAGCTTAGATAGATAGATAAGAGCAAGATGATGGCACTCACATACCATAGAGAGAATTAGTTACTCACATCAGAAGAGGACAGTTCACATTCTTTGTGATATTTTTAAAGGGAGGTGAAAGCTGTTATGAAGTCACAGCAGGAAGTTGGAGGGGAGGAGAGGCGGGGGAGTCAAAGAGAGACCATCATGGACAGTTTGACATCATGTTATGGGGGGAACATCATGGACAGTTTGACATCATGTTATGGGGGGAACATCATGGACAGTTTGACATCATGTTATTGGGGAACATCATGGACAGTTTGACATCATGTTATGGGGGAACATCATGGACAGTTTGACATCATGTTATGGGGGAACATCATGGACAGTTTGACATCATGTTATTGGGGAACATCACGGACAGTTTGACATCATGTTGTGGGGGAACATCATGGACAGTTTGACATCATGTTGTGGGGGAACATCA